>VYZV01012835.1:117196-137443 GCA_013401275.1 Pandion haliaetus | reverse complement strand
TCCCAGAGGCGCTACCACCGTCACTCCCCTCTGAGAGGCGGGTCCGACGTTTTGGCGCGGCGAATTTTCCAGCAGCTTCTTAAAGGGGTCGCCTCTGCAGCCCCCCTCCCCTGCCACCAAAGAAAACTGCGCCACACAAACCCATAACAGGCAGGATCTTAGTTGCTTCAGAAAAGCCTATACCTATGTTTATAGGCTCTGAAGCTGCTCGTTTTACACCCTGTAGGCTGAGCACAGGCTGACTACCCATCTCTTGTTCTTCTGTTGTTCTGCCTAGTCCCTCTAGGAAGAACTGTGACCTAACATCCAAATCATCTTCCCAGGGCGCTTTAGGAACAGCAGCTGATGCCTTAAGGCTTCTGTGTGCTGCTATTACCCTGTGACAGTGCAGGCTTATCCTGCTGTCCTCATTTAGGACAAGGTTTGGCTCTTGAGCTGCATCTCTTTATGTTGTTCTTTGCTGCACTGTTCAGCGGACCATCTTTGGCTGACCGGATTTATCACACTGTTCTGAGTCTGCAACAGTAGTTTTCACATCATGAGAAATAGCCTTTTCCATCTGGATTGCCCAAGAGATTGGCAGGTTATTTCAAGGCAACAAGTACTATTGCATATGCCTTATGTATTTGTTCAGGACAGGTGTGAGCATGTTCTTACACTAGCTAAAATCACAGTGAACTTATGCTAAAAGCATGACTAGACATACAGGTTACATGTCATGAAAGTTGGTCACTGCCAAGTAAATCTCCTTTCCTTATTCATTGTTTCCATTGGAGCACTCAAGCTGACTATTTCTTTCTTTTTAAGCTGTGTCTGAAGCTTGGCCTAAGGCAAAGCTTAACTCCTTTGGAGTCATCTCTAACAATTTCTTAAAACAGAGGATGCTTCTGATCATCATTTTGTGCTCATAAAACTCTTTCCTGAGTTTCTGGCCAGTTTTACTGCAGATGTTTTTTGGGCGCTCTAGCATTTCACTTCAGTTTCGGGGTTTCAGCAAGAGGAAATGCTTTCTGTTTTGCACTTTCTCTTTGCAGTGCAGTGGAATATGGAACAGATATTCTTTGGCTGTGGGGGGGGGGGGGGGTTGTTGTGNTTTTTTTTTTTTTTTTTGCTAATCCAGAGTTGTAGCTATATGTGTGTGGTAGCTCTGGGTTACTGCAAACCCGTTCCTCACAGGGTGCGCAAACGAGTCTGCTCCCCTTTGCTGGATCAAGCGCCAGGCTGTTGCTCTCTCCCATGGTCCTTATCAAGTCATCCCCTGCACAAACTAGAGCTGGCAGAGCGGTAGACTGTGGCTCAAGGTCTAAGGGGAAGTGGTACCCAGCAGAAGCAGCTCTAGGAAGGAGCCATCTATCTCTGCTTTTTATGACCTCTGATAGTGTTCCCGAGAGCTTGGCTTAAGTAACACCTTTTTGTCTGGATACTTGAATCCACTCTAGCTAGTCTGGGGTTTTTTTGTTTTGTTTTCTTGAGCATTCCTAGCTGGCAGGTGGGTATCAGGTTCAAGGAGGCCAACAGGGAATGTTGTGGGTCTGAAAGTCAAGCTGCTTAACTCCTTCTGGCTTCACTGCCACTGTGGTGACAGGAAAATTAATTCAGGAGTAAATGAGAGAATGTGGCATTTTTTGAGGATGGCTGGGAGAGTGTATTGCCTGTCAGTTCTCCATGGGATCCCAGTGTGTATCTGAACACATACGAGCACTAGCCAGTCTGCAGCGGTCTGCTCTCTTTTTGCTGGTAGCCAGATCTGCTGTGAGCAAGTTTGAGACAACTGGAGCTGTCGCTGCCCTGTTCATTCCCTGGGAGGGTGTGGACACCTCTGTCAGTGGTTCAATAAAGGGATTTGCCCTCAGTTTGGAAGACATGCTCAAATTTCAGGAACTAGAAAGTCAGTGGAGGAGATAGAGAGTTGAATAGCACCTAAGTCAGTCTTTGCAGTGCCAAAAGCTTTGTGTCTTAAAGTGAGGGGGCAGATTGACTGGCTCTTCCCAAGGGAACTGCTGACAAGGAGAGGAGCTGTGCCCTGGATAAGGAGGAGTTGCACAGCTTCTGAGGAGAGCTGCTGAGAAAGTGAGGGAGTTACCTAATTTCACACGCTTTGGTCTGTAAATATAAGCCTTAATTTTTGCTTGATCTTAAATTTTGATTGATCTTAAATTTGTTGGCGAGTCTAAGGAGGGGGAATTTTTTTTCCTACTAACAAGCAGCAGAAAACATAATTCAAGTAAGAACACTGATGGACTCCTAAGGTGCTTTAAAGCTTAGTGCAAAGCAGGTAACAGTACTGCTTTCCAATGTGCTTGTGCTATCAGTTATCTGAAATCCATGGGAATCTGCTGTGTTTGTTTGAATTTTCATTGCAGGTCTTTGAATTTCTCATCCGGCTGCATTCAACTGAGGGATCTGTGGATGAAGAGGTCTACCCATACGTTCGTACCTTGCTACACTTCGACACTCGGGAATTCCTTAATGTTCTTGCTCTGGTAAGAGATTGCTGATCTCCTCCAAGAGAAAAATGCAATGCCAGTTCTTCCATCATCTATGTCATGGTCGCACGATCTGTAAGATTCCTATTAAAAAGTTCATGCTTTAGCTAAACCAGTAGTTACTGGCTTGATGCAGGAACAGTTTTGATGTGTGTTCTGTAAGATATCAGAGGAGACCATAATATTCCTTTATGTCCCTAAATGTAAATTAATGAAAGTGACATTGTACAGTGAAGACTCTGGTAACAGAGGCCACCTTTAAAACACAGATAAAAAAAGAATAATTTATTTGTAAAGAGTGTTTTACTACCTACATCTTTCTTCTGCATAAAGTTATCTTCCTTCCTTTCCAAATTTCTTGAATTTCTCCTGTCTATTTGGACCTGAATGGGTAAGAACTATTTTGGTAGTTACAAAAGAGCAAATTGTATCTTGGAACCTGCTGCTTAGGTGATAGGCACAGAAAGGATTTAAAAGCATTGTCAGCTTTGTGATAAGGCTGCTTCTTTGTGTTTGCTTGTATTTCTGGGGTTGGCAGTGGAGAGCATTCTTCTCAAGGTGTCAGTGTTTTGCCTCATGCAGACTTTTGAAGACTTTAAGAATGACAAGCAAGCTGTGGAATATCAACAGAGAATTGTGGACATACTTCTGAAAGTGAGTGTGCCTAAAAATTAACCTCTGTGTTTACATCTGACTGATTATATACTGTGCAGTAAAGCCTGTAATTTGGATGAGGTGTTTCCAGTCCTGCCCTGGATGACACCTCTGAGAAGGTGGTGGGCTGGAGCATGGATTCACATCAGCCAAGGCTGTCGGTTGGATATTTGGAAGTGATGCTTCATGCATAACAAATATGGTGATAGAGAGGTCTCCTCTCCTGTCTGTGATTTCACCTGGGTCGTACTTTGTGGTCAAATTTCTCCTGTCTGCACTGTTACGTTTATTTTATCTGCTTCTCGTTGATTCCACTCCCTGACTCCTTCTGAGCAGGAAAAAAAGGTCCCAGGAATCCTGTGCTTGGCAGGATGCCAATGCTCTTCTGATAAAATCCTGCTCCCTGTATCTGTAAATGCTATGTTTGGGATGTAACATGCTCAGAATGACAGGCCTATCTTTAGCAAATGGGAGAGAAGAGGAATGTCAGTGTTATCAGCCTGGTGCTCTAGAAATCACTTGTCATCTGCACCCTGTGTTCCTTAACAATGGATGTTCTCATTAAAAGCTATTGCTGCCAAATGCCGTTTGCTTTCCCCTTCAGAGCTGTCAGCATTAGTAATGAGTAACTCCACTTGGAAGCTGTTTGTGTATAAACATATCATAAGTAGCGTTTCCCTGTCACTGTCATCATTGATAGATGAGAGCAAGGGCACCAGTGAGTGAATTCAGTGTCGGCACTGTTGCAGTAGGCTGTGTTGGAGGGGCTGAGATAATGCCACTGTGGGGGAACTTTTGTGAGCCTGAGTAGGACATTGGTGTAAGGATGTTAGCCCTGCGTTGGGTTAGACCGTGCTTTTTTGTGTCTTTAGCTGCTGTCAGCAGGAGGTGGCACACTGCAGCTGTGTTCTGGAGCTACTGTGGGATGTGTTCCTGTGGTGTAGGCTGGATGGAGCTGTTTACAGCCTTACTCTGTGCTGCTGGCCACGTAGCAAATGTCCACTGCAACAGAATTCAACCTTGCTCTTGGAGGGGAAAAGGAGGGCAATTGTGAAAAGTGCTGCAGGATTAAATGCATTTGCAGGCAAGCAGTTTGGTGTTACGAGAACTGTTATTTCCTTGGTCTGGAATCTGCTCTCCTTTTGGATAAAAATTAAAAAAATCTTGGAACTTTTAATTTAAATTTATCATTGGCAAAAAAAAAAAAAAACGCTTAGGAAATAGGCACGCTTTTAGAGTAGCTTGGTCAACACAGATGTTCTGCTAATGCAGATCTAAACTTTGTCAAATATATTGTCTTTTAGAAAGTCCACGTGGTTGGCCTGCAGCCTCTGTCAGGTTGCTTTGTTTCAGATGTACAGTATTTTCACCTTCACATGGACTGACGAGGACCCAGTTTGTGAAAACCAAAGCCAAAATTAATAAAACATTCCTATTGTTTTAGTGAGCCATATTTTTAATGCTATTAGCTAACGCCTTTCTGACTAGGCTCCTGTATTAAATAGCCTTTTTAAACAGAAAATGAAGATTAAAAAAGAATGAAAGCATTAGCTGATGTTTCAAGCAGAGCTCTACTTGATTCCTTAGTGTGTCTTACCTGTCTGCCTCCACTTGTGTAAGATAACCATTAGCATCTCGTGGGGATCTGGAATGTTGGGTCACTTCAAGAATTCAGTTGTATCTCCCAAGCTTAGACTGAATGAGTTTATAAACTGTGAGATGCTCCATGTCTAGGCTTTGCTGGAGCAATTCTTAGATGTTAGCTGATGGAGTTGTTCAGGTGATGGATTTCCTCCCAACTTAAACCCACTGCTCTTAGAGGGTGACTCTCCAAACAGGGGCATTTCACTTTCCCTCAGGGTTTAGGATTTTTTTTAGAAGCATGAGACACCAAGTCAGGACACATCACGCTTATCTTCTTATATGCCAGACAGGTGGCAAGCACTTCTCAGGTTTGAAATCCCTTTTGTAGTGACTCTTCTTTCTGTAAGTTCAAGTCAAGTCAGCACAGCTACAAGTTTCTGATAATATTCATAGACTAACAGCTAATTTAATGTAGGAAAAGAAGCTTTTCCCCAAACCTACGGTCGTTTCTTAGTCATTTGATCAGTTCTTGTGCATATCACAATTGAAGTGGCGAGTGCCTGGGACTTGAATTCAAATGTTTTGGGTTTTTTTTCCTCCTATAATTACTCATTTTCTTTTTTCCTCGTGTGACAGTGTTTCCCGGCTCAGAAGCTCTGTTACATGTCCAGTGATCAGCACAGACTACAGAGATGGAGATAAGCATGGGTGCAGCCCCTTCACACCCGAAAATCAGGGACATGCAAGAATACTTGCGTTGAGTATACAGCAGAGAGGTTGAGCCTCTTCAGCTTTAGGACAGAGGTGATATAGCAAGGACACATCCACTGTCTGTCTCTTCAGGTGACACAGTGAAATGCCATGGAAGGTGGCTTAGCTTTTCACGTTCAGGATGGACTAATGCCAGGAGATTAGGTAGATGTCTAGGGTTAGGAGGAGACATGATGGTTGTACAGGGATTTCTTGTTGCAGTGTCCTGATTGCCTGAAAGGCAGCTGCAGAATCAACCACTTGCATTTTTAATTTTCCCTTTTCTCTCTAATGCTTCTCAGGTCATGGTAGAGAATTCTGACTTCACTCCATCGCAGGTTGGCTGTCTTTTTACCTTCCTTGCCCGTCAGCTTGCCAAGCCCAACAACACATTGTTTGTGAACAGGACACTTTTTGACCAGGCAAGTATTCCTTTGTGAGGGGTGGAAAAAATACCAAACAGGGTGCAGCACTGCAGAAAGTGTGGCTAAGTGCTCTAGACTGAAGCAATTCTGAAAGTACTGGTGCATTATAGAACAGGTAGCATCTTGCTGGGACATTGCTGTGGTTTCAAAGAAGCAGAGTAGGAGAGACTGCAGAAGCACAGAAGCAGCTTGCCTGCTGGAATTGTGTGAGAAATAGGGTCGGGTCTGAGGAGATGGAGCAGCCTCTGCTCTTCTCCGTGGAATGGCAGATTCCTGTGGTCACTAGCATGTCAGGAGAGCAAAGGCCCATAAGGGCAGGAACCAAGCTGTTTATCTTTAAACCCCAGTGAGCATTTTGGTGCCTCTATTGTCACTTGTTATGCATATGAAGATGCCAAGGTAAGGAGATAAGGGGTGCCAACTGAAATGACGTTAGCGAGCTCATAGAGCACGTATATGTAGCTGGCAATTTCTAGTTCATGTGGCCACTATCCTTTGTGGTTTGAAATAGGCTGATACGCACCAATGCATGCCTGAAGACTGCGTGGGATAAGTTGCTATCCCAGCTTAGGTCCCAGAAATTACTGGGACTGAGGAGGAGGCTTCAACGGCTACAGCAGTTGTGCTTTGATAATATGGATATATGGGCACTAAAAACCGAGTTAGAAAATACATGTCCTTAAATTATGACAAAGATCAAAGAACTCTGTGGAGGCTAAATGGATTTGGATTAAACGCTTCAATTACTGATATATTAAATTTTATGAATTACACAATTTCCTGTTTTTCTGGGAGAGATGGCACAGTCCAGGAGAGAAGTTGAGAGGGTCAGTGTAGTGGTTCCAGCTGTTTGGTGTGCAGTCCAAGGCAGGGCCACAGGGTCCCCTGAGTTATTCTATATTCCCTGGGTTCCCCGGAGCTTGATTCTAGATCCTGGTGCAGACTCATGGGTTTCCCTCCCTGGAGTCCTTCAGCAGTTACTCCAGTATCCTTAAGTGTCTTCAGTTATAGGACTGTACTAGAGCGAGTACCTCACAGATGAATAGTACATTCAAATTGCACCTTTGTGTTCTGATTTTCTGTTGCCATTATTTGTGCTCACAAAATCTGCTTGTTAGTTTTATGCTAACAGCTATGCTAACTAGGCCTAACTCATGCTAACTTCTACACCCTTGCACAGGTCCTTGAATTTTTGTGCAGTCCGGATGATGACTCCCGCCATTCAGAGAGGCAACAGGTAAATAGCCTTCGAGGGAACATTTCTTTAAGCACCAGGTATGACCAGACTGTTGTAGAGCTGAGTTCGGCCTCGTTGGGAACAGATGTTGGCTGAAGGCCATATGCCAAAGCAGACACCTAGCATAGGAGTGGTAACCAGCATGGAAGAATTGAGCAGTGCTTTACACAGCAGGAGTGAAGGAGGATCTTACCCCACCATTGCCTGCAGGAGAGATTTGACAGTGGTAAGAACAGAGGCAGAAAGAGTCCTGGATAAGCGCATGACCTTCATAGTTAATGAACAATCAATTAAAAAAAAAAAAAATCTGTAAAATAAGCCCTGTGTTAATACAAAGTTTAATGAAGCAGGAGCAGTGTACTGTTAATGGCACTGTCTGTCCAGCTGCTACTGCAGTATAAATAACTGGTCTCCAATATCTGCAGGTCCTTTTAGAATTGCTCCAGGCAGGAGGGATAGTACAGTTTGAAGAAAGCCGTCTTATCCAAATGGCAGAAAAAGCTGAATTGTAAGTTGCTGCATATGGTATATAAATACTGCCTTTAAATCTTGTTTATCATATTTAAATACTGCCTTTAAATCTCCTCTAAAGCTTTTTTCCTCCACATTTCTTGTTCCTACTTTGCAGCTGTGTTTGGGATTATTTTCCCTATGCATTCACAGAAGCTTCGTTTGATATGTTCATACTTGGTCTCAGTCTTTCTGTCTTATCTCTTCTGGGTGTTCTTACAGAAAGCTGGGTGTTCTTATTGTTAAGATAAGAGGGGGTAGAGTTGTGGAAACCCTTCAGTATGAAACTCTGTGGGTCTTGATGAGATTTGGCACTTATCCTAGAGCCCAGGCTTTGCTCAAAGGTATAGTTGTATATTTGAATGCTCTACCACTGACAGATGGAGATGACTCGTTGGGGTGAGACCCACAGGTGGATTTAAAAGCATGAAGGGGTCTGGAGCCACCCCCATGGTACTCATTTTAGAATTGAGTAGGAGACACAAACACAGTGTCTGGAAAGGCTAAAAATTTCCACCATCTCCTTTAGATGCTTTATGCTTCCAGAAAGAGTCTGTCATGCCTGAACAGAGCTGACCAAGGAGGGAATCTTCATCCAAGTCTTCAATGTGGGTGTTATGTGAATTAATCCACCATACTACAAAGGACCAGAGGGATAGAAGTGCAGTGGTGGGATATGCCATGCCTGTTTTCCTGCGTGTCGTAGGAGTTACTCAGCCAAATTTTTCCAACTCAAGAAATGGGGTTTTTTTTTTTCCTCCTTGCTTCAGAGAGTTTGACTGCCACAACAACCAGCTCAGCCACTTCCAGCAGAGCTAAAAGGCCTATAATATAATGTTATTTAGCAGATTTTTCATTTGTTTTGCCTCTGTTGCGTCTGTTTTTATCTAAAGTCTGAAAATATTTAAGGTATTTATTAAAATTTGAAGGTAGGAAGCTGTGTCATAACATTATTGAGTCATGTTAAGCATATTTCTTCAAATTAGTATTGTGGATTGGCCTAGCTTAGAGCCAAGTGTGTTATGGAAATCAGGAAGATGATCTATGAAGAGCAGAACCTGTGAAACCTGATTTCTTTAAGGATTTTTGTCCTCTGTCCCTTACCTCTCACCTTAGTAACTCTAGTTTTCTCTGTTTTGTATGATATCAACCTCTTTCTTTTGGGGAGGTTAGGTTGACTGGCCTGTGGCTGTTACCAAATGGCATATGTGAACTGGGGCCACCCAACCTGTGTGCTGAAAACCTTAATGTAAGATACTTCCAAATGCTTTTTGGAAAACATGCTGTTATTTTCTTTTGAGTGCTGCCAGACTGTGCTGGATCTGATACCTCTATTCTGCTGACTCAGCCGAGTGAGTGAGTTTTTTCTAACATGGAAAGCATTTTTCATTTTAGCTATCAGATTTGCGAGTTCATGTATGAACGAGAGCTTCGCTATGACAAAATAATTGGGTGTTACCTGCGTGATCCAGTGAGAAAGGTGAGTAAATCTGGTGCTTCTGGCTTTTCTTCAGCCTGTCCTGCTGGCCAGAGTGTGAATGGGCACAACAGCCCTGCTCTTCTGTCATACTTCTCTATCTTAAAAAGTGTCCTCCTTTACAGTTAAGTTTTCTTAGTTACAGTCAAGGCTTTTTGTGTTTGTGTATGTTGGAGAGGAGCTAATTTTTTTTTTTTTTAAAAGCTTCAGAGTTTTTGGTTTCTTTTTAAATTTAAACAATGCTAATACATAAAGCCTGAGTGCAAATGGTGCTGACTGCAATACTTCCTTGTTTCTGCCATCAGTACCCTCTTTTCTCCCCCTGGACAAAGTCTTTCTGCCCTTACTATCTCTTTGCAATTAGCTTCTGTATGCCTATAAGTTGCATATCTGCCACAGTTTTTGATGTATTCTCTTCCCTACCACCAACAGAGTTTTGGAGGAGAGTCTGGCAAATCTGATCTCACCAGCTCCTTGTGAAACCACTATGCTGAAAGCTGTGTGGGTGAAGGAGTCAGAAGAGATAGGTTGTGATAGTGAGATGGTCAAAAAATATGGTACAGGAGAGCATCTGAGCTGAGGACAGTGCAGGAGAACCTGGTGGAGAGGCTAATGTTGAAGAGGAGTTCGGGAATATGCTGGGAAAACTGACCTACCCTCTGGTAGAGCATTCTTTTCCTATGCTCCTAGCTAGAGTCACGTCCTGTCCTTTTTCCCTGTAAGCAAGAGGGGGACATTTCTAATAGTGGAAGAATAATTCTCTTTGACCTCAGTGCTTAACAACTTCGGCATAAATTCCATTCCTCTTGGCTTTTTTTTCTTGGCAGTTCTTCAGGAACTATTTAGGGACGTGTCTCGCCTGCAGATAACTTACCCTGACTTGCTAAGAGAGGACTAGCCCTGAGGTCATCCTAAGACTGTTTGAAATGCTCTCCCTTACTAAAGTCTTATGCTGTTAGCGGTGCTGCAGAACATACTGTACCATTTATGGTTTTATGCCTTACAGGAAGAAGTTTTCAACTATATTCACAACATCCTGTCCATGCCTGGCTACAGTGCTGAAGAAAAGCGGTTGGTGTGGCAGAAAGCTTTGGAACATATAGAGGTACAGTGTGTCCTAAACCCATGGTACCTCAGCTACTGCTAACTCCTGTTGGATGTGCCTAGTGCTGTTCTGCAAGCAGAAGTGTCACAATGTCAAACCACAGCTGTTTAGAAAGCTCTGACTTTAAGGTTTAGTAGTATCATACATTAATGTAAGTGCATCTCTTGGATTCAGGCTGTCTTCCTTGGTTTCCTGGTTTCAAGCATTGCTCTTTGGATAATGGGACCTTATCAGGGGATGATGGCTAGTGAGTGCTGTGCAGCAGGGAAGGGATCCATTAACAAGTCTTTCATCTCCTGAGCATGCAGCAGCAGCAGCAAGGTCAGGACATTGACATCACTGACCTCATAGTCTGTGCTATCAAATTCCTCATCTTACAATGATAATAGCATTCGACCTTGGTACCCAGGCACTTCTAACCTGTGGGAAGATAGGGTCATGACTTCTACTGTAAGACACAGACTATTGCTAGACTCCTCTAGCTAATAATCTTTCCTATCTCTTCAATCTCTTTTTGCTTCAGGGGGTGGAGATGTGTCTGAAATAATTGTCCAGTCAGTAGACATGGGGAATCCATAATATCTCCATTTTCTGTAAGGTGGTGTCAGTCCCCTCCAGGATGCTCTAGAGATAAGCCAGGAAAATAAATCTGCCTATAAAACAAGCTGTCATGCACTTGCCCAGACTACTTAGCAGAAAATGGCCACAGAACTCTGTATACTGTGAGGTGGACAAAAAAGTACTAGGTACATTTGAAAGATACAGAATACTTATAGTTTCTGCCAGTATCTGCAAGTAGCATGTGACTAATGAGAAAATGGACCAAGAGGGAAAGTGATTCAAAAGACAATAAACAAAGAAATCCTGTGAATCCAGCTGTATGACATGCAGCTCACTGAGCTCACACCCGCTCTCCAGATGCACTTTCAGAGCCTGTGGGAATTGTTGGTGATGGTTGTGCTGTGGCTGAGCGGCCCTGGCTTATTATTACTTTATCGGAACAACCAAACTTTCCAGTTTTATCCAAACTGGGCTTTCCAAGTTTAGCAAACTGCTGTCTACTGTTCTGCTTTCTTGTGTCTGCTTTGTTCTTCTACTGCATTTCTTGTCTCTGCTTGTATTGGTATATACAACCCAAATTGTTTGGCATTATGAGTGAGTCAGCCTCCCTCTGTAAGCCACATCTTGTGTCTTTGTCAAAACATAGGTAGGTCTCCTTGCCGGGTCTCTTCAGCCTGAGGCCTTTACAATTGCTGTTCCATGCTTGGGTGTGTCAGGACAAATCAGAAATGTCCTGGTTTTTCCTTCCTGATGTTTCTCATTGTGTTGTACTGGTTTTGATAAGCTTTTCATATTGAGTTGTTTTGAGTTTTTTTTCTCAGTCTGGAGCCACTTCTTGATTATTGTACAGTGTCAAAAGTGCCCAGTGCCCGACTTGTCAGAGCTGCGTACTTTTTTTGAAGTTGGCAAACAACAGAAAATACTCCTCTCAACTTGTCCATGACCATCCTTGAAAACAGGGTTTTTTGCACTGTTCCATCAGCTTTGTAGGTAATGACCAGCTGCTTTTACCTATGCTTTTCACAGTTCCCTCCAAAAAGCTTCTGGGCAGATGATCGGTTCTGTAGGTCACCTTTCGTGGGTGCTGTCACTCCCTCTTTCCTTTCGGCATCTTCTGTTTCCCAGGATTGGTGAACGGTATAGACAATTTCATGTGACTCAGCAGCTTATTGGCTGCTATGAGGTTTTGTTCTTTTCCATTGTATTAATTCTGCTCTTGGACATTCAGAAGGCTTAAAATAGTAAATAACATTTTACTAGGGTGGTGCTGCGATTTCAGGTCTTTGAACAACTGTCCTTTCAGCTGCTGAGGTATGAAAGTAGCAAACCAGCCTCTTCAGTTGAAACTAGCAGTGCCTAGAGAGGCTTTCCTGGTGCTTGTATGACAGAAAGTGGGGTTTGTGATTGGTGCCACTTCTTATTTTCTCCATCAGCCTACATAGCTGTTGTTCCATGAGGTTTATCTTGAAAATAAAGCCTAAGGCTTCTCTTCAATTGTAGTGCTGTTTGTCATGGTCACTTTCTGTCCTCAGACCCACATGCTTTGTGTCAGTACTGTCTCCTTAGGCAGACAGCCCTTGAGAAGTACCGTGTTTGCAACTTGTTCAAACCTGGGAGAGATGAAAACCCAAGCCCAAACCCTTTCGCTTGGGGGTAGGCTGTGAAGATCACACTGATTCAAGAGCTGCAGTCAGTTACAGGGAGGCTGGGCCATCTCCCTCCAGCCAGTCAGTCCTATCTTCAGCACTCCTGAAGACTCCCAGGGAGGGTTTGTCTAGAGAGACAGACAAATTAAGGCAGTCACACTACATCCTTTCTGCATTCTTCTGCACTGCTGTGGTTAAGATCTTCTGGGTCCTTTGGATTGCCTGTGCTTGCGAGATGAAGGGGTCATGCTCCTGAGCACTGAGGAAGCAACAGGAAGAGCTGTGGCTCGTGTAGTAAAGCTGTGGGGTCAAACACCGCAGAGCTGCTTTATGTACAATATAGTAGGCAGATTTTCTTTGGAAGCCTCACAGAATGCATCTTCTGTGATAGCTCTTCTTTAAAGAGCTTGTGGAGTAGTCCCACTCTTCCTTGTTAATTCCTTTCTTCCCTTTACCCTGGTCTGTTGCTGGCATTGGCTGAATTTGGTGGCTGCTACATCTCTCTGGAGACCAAGCTAGTGCTAAGTAACTTTTTCAGATTTATTTTTTTTACTTCCAGATGTGTGTTTATGAATTTTTAATTTCTTTACCACTATAACAGTTGTTTTTGTTTAGTAAAGCAAGGTTTTCTCCTTTGTAGGCTTAGCAGGGGCTTTTGGGCAGGGTTACCAGGTACCCAGTATTTGTTTGAAGCAATTGCTTCTCATTTATTTGGAAGCATGGATGCATTTGGAAGCATTAGGAGCGAAAAACCTCATGTTCTGGGTTGTGTAAACTTGTATGATTTGAAGCTTCTTAGATCAAGCTTGCCAGGAGGCAAACGCACAGGCATCTGAAAGATCCCCCTTTTATTACAATAAAGAAATCGTTTAGGTTTTTTTCATATCTAGACAGGTATCAGTTACAGTTAACAGTTATAGGAAGCCTGCTTTTAAACTTCTGGTTGGATTCAGTTCAAGCTAGTTAAACACTGTTCCCATTTGACTGAGAAATTCCCTAGGGTCAATTGAGGGCTTTGTTTCCTCTTTGCTGCTGGCTCCTAGTTGGCACCAGGAATGTCTTGTTGGCAGGGGGTTTAAAAGACGGTTGTCAGAAAACCTGATGGATAATTTCCTCGCCTTAGGACTGAGATGTGGTTTCACTGGTGTGAAGAGTTTTGCATTCTTACAAGGCCTGTTATGTAGTAAAATCATCAACTTTCAAAAATGCCTTTTTACAAACTACCCTTCCTTCTAATTTTTTTCAAAATCACTTTTTGTGCGATGGTATTCATTATTTTACAGCCTTCATCTAGGCAAGGTTGCAGTTACAATAGGAACGGACTCGGTGATACTGCATAATTATATTGCCTATGAAATTAAAAGTAATTATTTTTGTTGTGTTTCCCTCTCCAAAGGAGTTGCTGTTGCTGAGTCCATGTAAAGCAGCCGACTTGGTAGCTATTCACTTCAGTGAGCAGATTGAGAGCATCATTACAAACCTTCAGGTAAAATGTCAATCTTCATTGATGTTGGTGCTTCTTTACAATGGGGCTGCCATTCATGTAAGAAATGATTGCTAAGTGTAATGGTAAGTTGTCGCTGTGTCAAACAGAAGAAAAATAGCTTGATAGCTATTCAGCTGCAGGAATTCCTACATTTAAATTATTTGGCCTGTTTGTAGAGTTCTGGCCATAAAAATGCATGATCTCAGAGTTGCTGGTTGCATCACTTGCTAACGCAGCTTTTTAGTTTGGAGTTCAGTATGGCTTGCACTCACAGATAAGACAGAGTGGTTGTCAGCGCACATATCCTTTGAGTATTTACGCAAGGCAAATGCCTAAACCAACTTCTTCAGCAGGCACCAGCTGCGAACAGTGTTTTCTTCAGTGGATATAGGTCAGGAATCGCTGGTTTATAGCACATCATTTAAAATAGTAATACTCTGTCTCCTCCTGTTGTACAGGACCAATTCTTACTCTTCCAGTTTCTGAGGAGTCTCCTTGATCCGAGGTATGTAAGAAAATTGGACTGTTTACAAACTAGAGCTTGAAAAGGTGGGTTAAAATAAACTCCTTTGACACAGTGTATTGATAGACAGCCCACAGCCAAGATTAGGGCTTAGAAAAGGTGACTTGCTCTTCAAACTGCCCAAAGTTGAGAAGGATAGGCCAGAAATAAGTGTTTTGGGGAGTATCCTTTAGCAGAGCCCTTGCCGGCTTCCTAACTGGGAAGTGGTGTGGGTTCCAGTGTGTGCAATGTGATGCCTCCCCCATGTTGGTGGGAGTTTGGGCATTGCTCTAACAGCTTCTTTTGAGAAGGCTGTGAAATGGTTACCCTGTGACTAAAACTGCCATTTCTCTTCTCAGAAATGGCAGTTTCTGTTTTCAACCCACCAATTTGATTACTTGACCAAGGTGTCCAAGTTTAAGATAAATAGAAAGGTGTTCTGGTCTATTGGCACTTTTCATTTCTACCTTATTTCAGAATTGCTGCCATATTTCACTGCAAACTTCTCCTTAACTCCTCGCTTGTTCCATCTGCTCCTGTTCTTTCAGTATTTCAGCACTGAGTGTTCTCTTTCTGTTGAATCAGTTTCAAATGCTACGAGACCTTGATTTTATTTATTTATTTTGTAAGACATTTATATATGCACAGCTCCAATTGCCTTCAAGCAATCGCTAATGCAATTGAAGGAGAGATCTTGTTTTGTCAATTAGCTACAAATTAATTGTGCTTTATGAGGAGGAGGAGGAAAAGGTAATACTATCTAAATTCAAGTGTCAGTGTTACAGTTCTTGTTGAAGTGGAATAAAAAGCATGCTTTGGAAGCTAGAAGCTGGAATTAATCACTTTTTGGATTTTGTTGCAATGTAAATTAAAAAAAAAAAACCAACCACATTTTGTTATTTCCCGATATTTACAGCCATGTTTGTATGGAAGGTGTTAACTTCCACACCTGTTGTTTTCTTAGAAGTCAAAATCAGAATTTTGCCAAGAAAATATCTTGGTTGAGTTTTATAGGAGAGAAATTAGATGATTTAGTTAATAAATGAATAATTAAAAAACAAAAATTGAATAGTTAAGCAGAAGTGATACCCAGCTGGATGTTAAGTAGGACTTCGTTTATGCTGTGATACCACTTGCAGCAAGTGAGACCCAGTGAAGGTAGTAATTAACCTTGATTTTCATCTTATACCTGGAGCGGCTTCCATAATCTCTGAGTAATAACCGTATGTAATTGAACTCTACCATAATTAGAGCTAAATACAACCATTTCTCCTGTAGTTATCTTCTAATCAAAAGCAACACATGATGTGTTCAAACCGGCAATAGGAAGCAACTTTCTGTATCTGATCTTTCAAAAGACCTCTGCTTTCCCCTCCAAGGCTGATGATGTTCAGCAAGGTGCATTAGGCCATGTGGCTTGTCACATTGTGCCATGTGTGTCTTAGGAATGTTTATGAACAGTTCCTTTTCCTTCTGCATTCCAAAGTCCACTGATTCTCTGCACTGCAGTAAGATGTTCAGCCCCCCAAGTAATGGAGATAAACCACATACTGATGGGACTGCAGTTGCCAGAATACTCAGTAAGCAAGAGGCAAGTAGGACAGTTATATAGAAAAATGAACAAAATACTACTAAGTACTTTGGATTCATATGTGGCAGTGACTTGACTGCCAGTGAATGAAGCCCAAGGTTTAACCTATTGTTACTAAACTACGTTGTCAGTAAGAAGTGTTCTGTAGGGATCCTAGATTGCTGGAGGGGCTTTTTTGTTTTAATAACATTCAAGGTCCTGTGGTCTGTTTTCAGTGCTAGGAGGTTGTCTGAGACCTATTCAAATGAGCTGAACTGTATCCTGAGAGAAGTAGGGGAGGGAGAAATCTTGCTATGCAAGACTTAATCTGCAGATGTACCTATGCTTTGTAGTATATCTATACATAGAATAGTGATTAGGTTCTTCTGAAAACATCTCTCTCTCTTCAGTCAATCTGAATGTTTATATGCTTTTTTGGAGCAAAATTCTTATTAAAATAAAGACTCTTAGAGCAGTAAATGAGCTTTAATATCTCAAATACGAATGATTGCTTGATCATATGGGGACAAGACTCATCATGCTGGTATAACTATCCTAGTTGGTGGAATTGCATTAGGGATTAATTTGGCCCATTTAATTTAGCTAGAGATTTATTTTAAAGGAGGTGGAAGGGGGAAGGGAGAAAACAGGGTTAACAGAAATTGCCTGGGGAAATTAAAACCAAATGTCTGTGTGTTTGTATCTTATAAGGAGCCACAGAAAACAGAGAATGTAGTGTGTATTGCTCAGCTCATTAATCACAGCCTTTGCGACATTTCCATTTTAAACTCTTAAGTTTTTTTACTCTTAAAAAAAAAAAAAAACCCACAACCCACAGTGAAGCATGTCTGTTTGCAGTATGTGTTCGTGTATTACGCCAACAATATTAACTTATTTAGCAACACAGTGTTCTGGGTCTATAAATATATTAACATATACCTAAACTTTTCGGTTCTGTTACAATGGCTCTTCTCACTGACCAGCTGTGTGTGACACTTGCAAGGCTCGCTTGTGCCAGCTTTTGTGAGAAGCCAGTGATTATCTCTTCCTTCTAGGAAAGAGCATGTAGAGTATGGCAGGGGAGTTGTTTGGCATGGTTATATTGAAGACAAACATAATCACACTGAGCTGAGCAGGACCTCCAAGTCTCAAGACTGTTGCTTAGTTTTTAACATTATCAAAATCCAGCTTTCTTTCCATTCTCTCTTCTCTCCATTTCTTGAGTGAAATGGTTACGGAAAAGGTCAGCTTGCTCATGAAATCATGAATACTAGGTGACAAGAGTTATTTCCAGAATAGAATTCTGTTCTAGTACTAAAAATGTATGACTTGCCATTTTTCCCATTTTGCTAGACTGAGATAATTTTAGATAGAAAGTGCTTCTTTATTTTAGTCTAGTCACAAAAAGAGTAGAACACTCACTCCCTTACAGGCACTGGGGGAGTTTATAGGGTGTGTGCTGTGGGAGGAGTAGATGGTGAATGCAGGAGGCCAGAATTTAGGGGGGTTCTTTGGTCCTTCGAAAGTTCATTCTTTATTTGATGTCAGAACACAATAGTTTGGATACCAATTTTTGTACAACTGTGTCCATACTTTGGATACTGTGATCAGTACCTGCATGAGGCTTTAATTTCTGGGCAAATATGATTTATAATCAAGTGACTGGCGTTGTAATCGCATCAAGCATCTTTTGGCTTGCTAGGGGCACAGCATTCTCCTGATCTGTCTTGGACAATAATAATCTTGTTAGCTCTTATAGCTCCCAGGAAATAGAGGATCATACTGTATATCGGACCTTTTCCATTCCATGGCTGTAGGGTTTGCACATCAAGACATCTTCTCCTGATTAGGAATTTCTGTTCAGAAAGGTAACAAAACTAAATACATACTTTGGTCTGTTTTCTTTCCTAGCAGGAGCCTCAGAACAGGTTTAAAAGCCCTGTTTCCTAGACAGGATAAAAACTTCTGCTGTTACTCTGCATGATGTATCAACCCTAGAACTGCCACATGAAATTTAACCTACAGTGGTGGTGAACTGCTGTTCGTTTTGAAGGGTTGCAGGTGCTATATCTGTCTCTAAGAAAGTATCATTCTTTCCATCCTAACTCTTTGCTCTTTGAAATCTCTTGCTTCCTGTTGCTCTTTTTAAAAACAAGATCAGTAGAAAACAGTCAGGACAGAAGGACAGTCACAGGCACTGGATGCAATTCTGTTCTCTGTTTTGTTTCCCCCACGTTAGGAGTTTACTTAATAATAAGCCAAGGGATTAGAAAATGGCCAGTACACGAACCACTGCAGTGCCAGAAAGCTGCTGCTGGTAAGGAATTGGAGAAATCCCATTTGTAGGGACATCTTTATTAAATGAGTTTAATTGGACTCTGAGCTTCACCTGGAGAAATTACCTTGGCTAGAATCAGAAGGGAAGCCCTAGTTTGGCCTTCTGAATGGCTCAGGCCAGGCAGCATTTTCCACAGCCCTACCCAGAAGAGAGTTAGGTCTGCACTGCTGAGTGCTTGACCGTCATGGTAGTGTTGCTTGTGACAGGTTAGGGAGATAACGAGGGCAGGAAGCACAGCAGAGGTTGGAGGCCTGTGTTGATTGAGTAGATCCAGTGCTGGGAGATGAGGCAGATGTCTTTAATTCCAGCTGAATATGGTTCTGTAGTGCAGCTGGTTGCAAAATCCTTGAGAGAGGTTGCAGCCTTTGGCTGAACAATACACAGGGTCTCGTTTAAAACCTTAGAGTTGGCAATCTGCTCTAGCAATGACCATAAAGTGCACAGAGTTATTGCCTCTGCAAGAGCAAAGCCTAATTCACCAGTTTTGTTCTGTCTGAGAAGAGGAACTAAATAAAAAAGGGGATATTTCCCTAAAAGAAGCATGAGTTTGTATTGCAATGAGGTAGATAAAAGGGATCATATTCTAGCAGATGAAATGTTAAAATGTGATAAAGGAAGCCAAAGAAGAATTTTGGGAACAATAAGCAAAAAGCAACAAAATATTTCTTCAAACACATGCAGAGAAGGTCTATATTAAAAGATACAATCAGCATCTAAAAAGACCACTCAGAGACCATAAGGTTTCACTGAAGAAATGAGGGGAGTTCTTTGTTCCTCTTTGCCATAGAATTGCTGAAGATGTGTCTGTGCTGGTATCTTTGTTCACAGAGACTTTGATAGTATAATGTATACTGAGGCATCAGTAGAGTATGTTGCGTAACAAATGAAATGCCTACTTAACAGACCTCCAGCACCAGTAACTAGTAGAAACAGCATAATTTTTCTCTTAAAACCAGATTTTTTACTTCTGTAGTATGAATAAAAGACAATATATAATTGAATAAGAAACTCTTCTTCCCAGCCAAACTTCTGGCCTAGAATTTGACTTAAGTTTCCTGTGCCTTTTTTATTCCAGAGAAGGCATTAACCAAGACCAGATACACTTACCGCCCTGTATCACTGAGCAGTTCATTGAGCTGCTGTGTCAGTACAGCCCAGACCAGGTTTTGGAGACGCTTAAAGTTCTGGAATACTGCAGACTGGAAGAAACCATCCAGGTAGGAAAGACATGTATAACGACTGGGGCTAGGGGAAGCATTCAAATCAGCTCCTACCTCTTTAAAGTACTGTAAAAGTACTTTAGCCTAGGTTGTGGATTAGTTCCTGGATACTCTTCCAATCCATTTCTAACACTGTTCATCGCTAACACAGCTGCTAAACTGCTCTCCTCTAGCATGGTTAGCTATATTTAATATACTTTTTCTGAGATCAGTCTCAGGGCTAATAAGAAAAAGGCTGTTAGTGCTCTGGAGCTACTGAGTAACTGCAGAATGGAGACTGGCTGTGTTAATGTTGATTAATATGTTGAACGTATATGAAATCGTGGGCCTGGGGTTTTTGGAAAGTAATGCTGCCAAAACTTGACTAGCGCTGGGAGAGTGACTATTTCTTCCCTTTATGAAAATTTTAACAATAATCTGTCCTTGATCTTGATTTATAGATTTTTTTGTTGTTGTTGTTTGTTTGTTTGTTTTCAAAGATTTTAATTCTGGTGCTGCCAATAGTGCAAGCTGAGAAATAAATGCAATGTAGCCAGTATTGGGGAGGAAGTAGGAGTGCTGCTCAGACTGGGTAACATGCCTGTGAAAACATGGAGACACAATCCTTTCTGACCATCTGGTCGTCATTGTCTTGTGGAGTAAACAAACACTGGCAGATTTCTTAAGTTAGATATTTACCTTTTTTTTATTTATCTT
>VYZV01012835.1:91920-117189 GCA_013401275.1 Pandion haliaetus | reverse complement strand
TATCTTTTAACTCAGATAACCCAGAAACATCAGCTCCATGAAGCTTCTTCATATTTACTGGAGAAGAAGGGAGATACCCATGGTGCCTTTTTGGTTATGCTTGAGGTACAGTACACTGAAATCCTGAATGTGGCATTTTTGCCATGGCAGCATGGCATGACATGCCATCAGCATGATGGCCTATGTTAAAGTATGATTGCTTCTCAATTTGTTTCCCACTAAAATCCATGGAAGCATTTACCTTCTGTCAAAATATGTTGAGTTGTCTGCAGGCTCAGCAGATCAGTATATTTTTCTGGCATGTCTTCAAACATCTAGTAGATAATAGGTGCTGAAATTTGTTTTTCTTAATCAAAAATCATCTTTCAGCTCCTGTTTTCCTTTCTATATTTGGAAAGTCATTTATGCTATGTTAGTCATACTGAGGAAGAAAATGAGGGTGAGCCTTTGTAACCATACCTTTTAAAAATACTTCTATCAAGATTCTGCAGGTTTACTGTTCTGAGTTCTCTCCTTTGTTTCAGCGATTGCAGAGCAAGTTGCTGATGTTTATGCAAGATGATGAAAGTAAGAGTTATCAAGTTAATTTCCTTTTTCTATTAAAAAGAGATAAACACAAAAATGTAAAGTGCATATGCCTGACACCTGGCATAATGAGATCCTATTTCAGGTTTCTAGGTATTGTGGTGACATTTTAAAAATTTATATTCACATGGCTGTGGTAGTTATTCTGATGACGCTTCCTTACTCTGTTACTGTGATCTTGCTAGAGATCTAGAACAAGCTGTGATGGATGGGTTTTTTTGTGTGTGTGGTCAGCAGCCCTGTTAGCTTTTTTGATTGTGACTGGTACTCTTACTGGCTTACCAGACATGTTTCCTCTGTTAGAATCCATTCAAACTCATTACTGAGATTTAGCAGGCATTATATATGAACAGCGATGAGAGACATCTGGGAGTAGCTTTTTTTGAAGCAAATTTCTCAGAGAAGAATGTTCTGCCTACAGAAAATGAGTATATGCACATGTGCACTGTTCACTAGCCCAAGGACTGACAGGCACCTAATTAAATGCAGTTTCCATATTTGTTACTTAATTGTATCCTAAACCACAGCTAAGATCTTCCTCATTCAATTACGTGAAAAGTTTCATATGACTAATTTATTGTGCTATTTGGGAAAAGTGCCAAAAATCAGGACCTCTCTTTATAATTTAGTTGCTCACTGTAGTGAACAGACTTTAGATGAACAGTATGATTTTATTTTGCAGAATGATTGGGACTTAAATTGCAATTATAAAAACTACTAGATATGTTGTTTTTGTTTTTTTCCCAAAAAACTTACTCAGCTGAACTCCCCTTGCTAGAAAACATTGAAGATACCTTAATGAAAACAATTGCCCTTTGCCAGAGAAATTCACACAATTTAGACCAGCAACAGCGAGAGGTAAGGTAATAAAAAAAATGTATTGCTAAAGTCAAAGGCCACTGCATCTCCTGAAACCTTCTCTTCATGTGCTTCTTCCTTTCCCCATCTATTGGATGCTGCTGTGTCTCAAGCAGTCACTGTTTTCCTCTGCCTTGTGTTCTTTTGTAGTGGTTCAGGTTTTAGACCCACAAGAGAGAAATCCTCACTTGTAAAGGTGAGGCACAATATAAAGTGTGTATCAGTAGTGGAGAAGCAGATGAGACAACCTTTCCCCCAGTTTTAGCTCCAGTTGACATTGCAGCCAAAATTTCAATCAGACACTAAAGAAGGCATGATAAGGTTTGAGCCAGCTTCATGCTGGCACAAAGCTGATGCTGCTGTCACTGTGGCTGCAGAATGTTGCTGTTCTGAATACGTTCACAAACCCTGAATTTAATGTCAGCCTGGTCTTTGAGGGGTGGAGACAATACAGTTTGCTTGAGCTGTTGCAGAGAGAACTGGGTTCGCCTGTCTCCTTGTACTGAGGTTGCATTTCCATATTGCCAGTGTCAGTGACACAGAAGGCATCTTTACTCCTAAGATTATGCATGACTTACATAACTGAACTCAAAACTGAGAACGCTGTTCCTGTGTCTGAAGAGGTGGCGTGTCTGGAAGTCAAGAATTCTGTAATTTCTTCTGACCACTGCCCAGAGTATGAGGTGACCTGCTTGGTTTCTTCTCTTCAATGATTTTATTGTGCAACAGGTAGCTGCTGTGTTTTATTAAAGAGGTGTCTGCGTGCACACCCAGAGTGCTTATGGCCTGCCTGCCTAATTGGATAGATTTGAGTTAGTGTTTGCTCTCCCTCTGGGTCCTGTTCCACCTCCTGAAATTGTTTTGTTGATGCCCAAGTACAATTTTACTCTGGTCACCAAATGAAGGACCAGCTTCCCCAGTACAGTATTATGCGAATTTTCACAACTCCTGTATACTGCCTGGAGAATTTAGATGCCCCTTTCCAGTTGGGTTCCATTACTGTGCTACTTGTTATGTAAGCAGTCTCTACACCAGAGAGTTTGCATCTCACATGGTCAAGTAGTTGGGGACTGAATGAAGCAGAAGTAGATTGTCGTCATGATTTCAGTAAAGAAACAGTTGAGAATGGAGAAGAGGGAGCAACAGAAGCCAAAGGTGGTCTGTGCTCAGACCCCAATCAAATAGTATCTTGGTCTAAGATATAAGCAATCTGGACTGAAAGCAGATCCCCAAGTGCTTTGCTTTGAGGTTATTTTGACATGTTTCAGTTCTGTTCCATTTTAGTCATGAGAAATGTAGTTGTTCTTCAGAATGTGGAAGTGAGTCTTTGGAAATGGACTCTGACGTTGATCACAGCTCATTTTTAGTATTGCCATGTTCTTACTGCCTTTTTTTTCCTCGCATTCAATTATTTCAGGCCCTCTGGTTTCCCCTGCTGGAGGCTATGATGTCCCCGCAGAAATTAGCTGGTACTTCACAGTGTCGATACTCTGAACGTAAGTATTTTGGCCTTTGTGACCCCTAATATTAATCAAAATCTGCATGCTGCCTCTCCTCCTCTACAGAATGAATAGAAGAAAAGGAGTTTTATTACTCAATTCCTAAATTCACTGCTCCTGCAGTAGATCTAACTGCAGTGGCTGTAGGACTGAGCTCAGCTTGGGCGTTTGGTAGGCTCAGCTTGGGCGTTTGGTAGGCTGCAGCTGGCAGATAGTTCTTTTTAGTCCTGAGTGGAAGAGGAACCCTACCACATCCTCTGCTCATAAGCTGGTTCCATTGAGGATGATGTCTATGAAAAAGCCAAGGTGCACAGCATGTACAAAGGCTTTCTAGATTGTAAGTAGGTTGCAGTGTGCACTTTGGGAACTTCTGACATAATACACTGTCATCTTCTGTGCCTAGCCTTTTTGTACGCTTATCCGTGCATCTATTATGTACAAAATCAGTAGAACTTGAATACACCAGCTAAATTCTCTACTCCAGTTCTAGTACCCTGAATCTGTTGTGGGTGTCAGCAGTACATCTTGAAAAGCCTCCCTTTATGGGAGACTTAAGACTAGTTAAAAAAGAGCTTAGGTACTGTGGTCTTGGGACAGAATAATGTCTTTTGGTCTATTCCAGCCCTGTGCTCCACAGTGATTGTGGCTGTGCGTGGTTAAGGATTGCAACGTATTACAAATAAGTGTGGTGGTGATCATGCTGTCCATCCTCCCTCTGTTTATTTCCTTCCAGTGACCATTGCCTATATCTGGACTCCTGGGGATAGTCTTGCAGAGATCAGTAACCTAAAAATATAAATCACGTCTTCCGTCAACTCATCTTTTCCTGTAAACTCAGAATGTCCTGTAGATTATCCGTTTTTGGGAGCTAATGCCGGCAGAAAAGTAATCATCTGAAGTGATACCAGCAATGATGAGAGGATAATACACTTGGATCCTGCATAACTATTTTGTTTTCATTCCTAATGTGTATACTTCCCAGACTGCTCTAACTAGTTAATTATCCCCACAAAGAAGCTGAATTTCTTGGTCCACGCGTATCTGAATATTGGCTCTTACTTTGGGGAACTGGGGATCTAGGAAAAAGTTTCATGCAAAGGTTAGTGCTAGGAAGTTTTAGAGTCTGTGGGACTATAGCATGGACAAGGCATCCAAATTGGGTTTTGGTAGCAGTAGGAAAAGTGAATGACAGTGCTACAAAGTAAGTCTCAAAATGTGAACGTTTACTGTAGGTAGGGTGTGGGTGGGGGAGGGAGAGGCATCGTGATATTGAAAACTTTTAAATATGCTTTCTGATGCAAACAGCTGTGTGTGCTTAGTGCAAAGTGTGCAGAAGAAAAAATATAAAAGCTGTTTTCAAACTAGAAAACATGAACTGAAATAGAACTGTCTTAATCTGTAAGACTGATCTCTTTACTCCTTGAATCCTAATGAGCTGTTGGTGGCTTTTATGTTTGTTATTTCAGCTTTGAAGAGTTTGACAATGCAAGTGCTGAACAACATGGCTGCATTTATCGCTCTTCCTTCAATCCTGCAGAGAATTCTACAGGTGAGTTTCTGAAGAGAAGAAGCTTTTACCAAGCTGTGCCACTCAGTTATTGGGAAGAGCAATTTCCAGGTCGTTAAAGATCAGGTTCGATAATTGTCTGGTTCAAAGTATTTCAGTAGAAGTTCAGTTGGTGAGATATAAGTTGGAAAAGCTGATAGAATGACTTGGGAGACTTGACAGGCTGAGGAGACATGTGGGAACACATAGACCTTTGAGAAGATAATTGAGGTGCTTTCTGCAAACCAAATAAAATATAATCTCAAAGATTGCAGTTACTTTGAACTGAAATGTAGCAGTTTTAGGGGCAAAGCCACTATGAATTTCTCAAAACTTGGAACTAAATTTGTTGAAAGCCATTTAGCTAAGGCTCTGGGATGGACAGTTGTCAAATCACTAAAGCAAAGTTTGTAGGCTTTGGACAAAGAGATCAAGACTGGGCCATTTTGACAGTGCAATATATTATTTTAGAGATGTTTGTTAGTGAGCAGCAAACATCCTGTAGAAGAGCTGATTTCAAAACGGGATCTTGGGTTGAGTGATCACAAGCAGATATTTGTTAATTTGCAAAACAGACAGAAGGTGAGGTTGGGATTCAATAGCAACCCTTGAGAAATGCAGAAAATGAATTAGAGACATCGTCTGCATTGTAGAGTGGAATGATGCAAGCATTGAGAAAGTCTTGAATTATTCTTCGGGGTTTCTATTCCACATAAGAGAAGAAAATGTAGAAAAGGTCTTACAGGCTTCACAGGGTGAACGCACACGTCTAGTGACCTATTAGTTTGATCTTAATATTATGTGTAATTTTGGATTTTGGAAAAAATCATAATTAAAGACAGTGAAAGATGTTGTAAAAGAGTGGGTAGAAAGCATGATCAAATTAAATGTGGTTTTATCAAAGGTAGAAAGTGTTGAGCGAATTTAATGGCTCTTCAATAACTTATTTTGTCTAGTTTTAACTGGGGCATTAGATATAGTTTCCTGTCAGGCTTTGTTTGATGTTTAATGTAGGCAGGAAATGATACAGAAGCCGTGAATATCTAATAATACTTGTGAATGTATAATAATAAGTGGGGAGGTTGACAGGGAGGCTTTCCTGGGTTGAGAATTACCAGAATGGGGTGAGAGGCAAACCACTGACCACTGTGAATATAACACAGCTGGGAGGTATTATGGTGTGGAGGAAGATCCTGTTCTCCCTTGGGACAGGTAGAAATTCTTGTTTGCAGTCTTCAAATATTTAATCTCATTTCTGTTCTTAGCAGAAATAGAAAAACCCTTTTCTAGAGGCTGGCATTCATGTCCTGGAGGCAACAGATGAGTGAAATGCACTTGTCACTTGTACAGTGAAATGGTTGGTATGATGGCACTGTTGCAAAGGATAATGGGATGCTTACAGTGCATCAGGTGAAGTACTTTTACTAGTGACAGAAATATGTAAGGCATTACTTAAAGCTGCATGTGCAACTCTGGTCACTGGGTTTGGAGGCGGGGGAAATTGCTCCTGCTCATTCCATTTCCCTCGTCAGCCTTACAAATTCAGTCTGACAAAATTGAGATTTAAAAAGGCAAATGTTTATGTACAACTAGAGCAAAAAAACGGGGAGAGATGAGCTCTTAAAATGCGTTCAGAGGGAAGGACTGAATTCCAGGTAAAGAACATTAGTATCAGAACTTCATAAAAAAGGAGTAGTAACTGGCACCTTGTAGCTCAGCAACAGGTATAGGGAAAATAGTGTAAAAATCATTAGAAGATCCTATGGAAGGGAAGGTGGTATTTATTTACAGGATCTCTAAATAAGTTGACTTTGCCTCTTAACACTCATTCTTTTCTAGATTTCATTCACTCATTTGCACTCACCTATTTGCAAACACCTAAGATGTATGGGAATGAGTGATCTGACCTGGATCGTTTGTGGGCAGTAGAGAGGGCGTCAGCCCCTCACTGCAACTCTGGAGTCCTCTGGTGATGACAGCTTACTTATGTCCTTTAGAAGTTGCTGGCTGTTATAAGGTGGATTTTTGCCTCTTAATCTCACTTAAGCTTCCGTAAATCATAGGCCAGATTGCTGCACATTTTGTTTTCTCTTGTTTGAAACCCGAGTTTGAAATAAATGTCTGTAGTCTGTTCTGTTGGGCTAACAGAAAAATGGTGCGTGATATTCTGCAAACTTGTCATCCTCCTCCTGTTAGCATACGGGGTCTTCCACTGTAACTTGTCTGTCCTGGGCTCTTACCAGTCTGCTGCCTTCAGTGCTTGACACCCTCCTTGGCTTTGCAGCTGGGAACAGTGTCCTTTGTTACCAAGAGAGACCATTCATTTAACCCTTTGTTCTTATGCTTAAAATTACACATTTTCATTCACGCTGTGTTCACACCAAGCTTTATTTCTGGATTTCTGGGATTGCATTGCTCTAGGTCACTTTTGCTTGTGTGTTTGTAGCTGTGTTGTATTAAACTATTGCTTCAGGGCTTGCGCTAGATGCCTGTGGGAGATTTTCTTTGGGTTTTGTGTTGGTGCACAGCATGGCTCTTGGAAGAATGTTGCTTTGAATTCAGCTGGGAAGATGATCAGGAATGGTGATGAGTCTTACCGTGTGGCCATGTCTTTGGGTGCCCAGCTCAAATGTTCAGGGGTTCTGAACCCTTGCCGTGTTTGAGATCAGGAAAGAAACTCGCCTTGTGTTAGACAGCAGGGAGCACTGGATTTTTTGCCTCCCTCTGTAGTGTGACCTGTCACCTGCTTTCTTGGATTATCTGGGAATGCCATTTAAGTGCCCTGCAGGGAAGAATAGCAACAAGGCCTATGTATGTGGTGTTTCCCCAGAACACTGTCTCAACAGCTTTCTCAGCTAGAAAGATGACTAGTTTGCTAGCCCTGGGTGGGTATTTCTTTTGCAAAGCTGTGTAGTCGCTCTTTGAAGCCATGTAAAATTCTAAACCCTGGTGCCAAACCATTCTGTCTTGGCTCTGAGCAGTATGTAGGGTCTCGTTCAAAATGTTATTCACGTGCTACTAACTGTGACCATAAGTAAATTCTTCAACCGGCTCTTCTGGGCCCTGGAGCACCTACAGCCTGTTGCAAGCCCTCAAAATATTTCTGTGAAACCCAGAACTGTAAGTGGTGCTTGTCTGAAAATGCGCTCAAAATCTGTTCCAACAGAGGTCAAGTCTTGGTGGTAGAGCATAGATGCACTGGAGCTGCAGGCCTGGAAGGTAGAACAGCTGCCCTGGAATTAACAGGGGGATTTTTTTGTAAGGTGGATGACATCAATAAACTGAGGTAGATTATCTTGCCTTTTCTGAAAAGGAATTAGAGGGTTCCAATTTTAGTGGACTGTTTTTCTTCCTCTTCTGGGCTTAACTGCTTATAGATTATACCTTATGCAAATGTTAACTTTGCAACCAAAGTGCTTTGCTAAAGGGTACCTTGCAAAGGGCTATGACCAGACTCCACAGCTTTCGCAGAAAATAGGTAGGCTCCTGGCATCTGCCTATTACAGCATATTGACTCAACTTTATATAATTGAAGTCATATGAAATAACAATTAATATATTTATGTTCTTGCTCACCCTTAATAAAGTTATTTATTAAATAGGAAGTCTGAAATAACTGTATTAAAAGAGATACTAGAGGAATCCTCTTGAGCATTAAGAAAAACTCCATGTCATTAAGGATGTGAATGCTTAAGGAAGAGGGCTGAAAGGTTGAGTGTTAATTCCCTTACAAAGCTGTAATCCTTCATGAATGTTTTGTAAATAGATGCAGCTGATGCCTCCTACAAAATGGAGAACGGGAGAAACCTGACATTTAAAATCTACCTGTAGGAACCCCAAAGTGGGGAAGGAAGGAATCTCTAAAATCTGTTACAGAATGGAAGCAGAAAGATCCAAAAAGTCTTTGCTTGAATTTTTTTCCATTCCTGCTTAGGGATGTTTTTGTCCTTTCCAGTCCTGAAGGTCAATGCTGGGATTAGTTTTATGTGCAATAGTTGCTCTGTCCCTGTGCAGATGGGACAAGCTGTAAGTGAATGCATTTTCTGATTTCGTAGTGTGTTTATTAGCACAGTTCTGTTAGTGCTGTTAGCAAAGAAAGTGCCATTTCCTGGAGCCGGGAAGAAATTGGAAATGGAGGAGACAGAACTGGCTGAAAAGCTGCATGAACACCTCTGGCTTGCATCTGGATACCTGCCAGCTTTTCCTGATCTGTTTGTTGGTAGCAGCACTGGGCAGTGCGTTTGGCTTTTCCTTACTGTGCTGAGTGTTGCCGTGTCCCCAGGGAAGTACCAACCTGGAAACAGTAGCTATGATCTGTTCTGGCTTGGTGCAACTTGCTGTTATTAATGTGCCATCCTGTGCAGTGTATTTGGAGCGTGCATAAATTCCAAACTCAGACAAATTTTATAAGGTGGAATTAATGAAACATATTCCTCCATAAAAGTGATCCCACAAGGCTCTTGGAGCTGTAAATTTTGTGGGGGCTGAAACCAGCAAATTGGAAGAAAGCATTATAACTTGCTGGAAACGTGAAATTTCATGCTCAAGGCAGGTAGACAGCTGTAACCCAGGCCTGCGAAGCACTGTTTTCAATGGCTGCTGGCAGGAAATGTGCATGAACTTCACCACGTGTACTTGACTGCCAGGCTCGGTATAAGGCTGTGCTAGACCCTGTGGCTTCCCTTTGGAGAAAAGTCCATTCTCTTCCTACCTGCCATTTTTTGAGAGATCATCAGGTGTGACTTGAGAAAAAACTGAGCAGCTGAAAGTTGGCCATCAGACTCCCAACACACCTCCCCTGCAAAGCTGTAGGTGGCTCTTTAATTCCTCTCTCCTCGTATCTCCTCTTCCTCCTCTATCTCTACTCAGAAGCAAGTTGCTTTGAAAGTCTCTTCTTGCAGCTTGGGCAGTTTGAGTTGCTATATGTACATGGTTACATCTGTACAGTTTGTGAGTTACCTGTTTGAGTTTCCTTGGCCATGTACTTGAGTGCTTTAGAAAAGTATCTGGTGGATACAAAAATAACTTGCTGAATGTTATGGATCACGTACATGCTGCGTTGGAAGTCCCGGGTTCCCTGTTGTCCTCCATAATTCATGTGGTGACTCAGTATAGTGTCCTTTCTATGCTGTTGCTTTTAAATTATGCATGCAGAAAGAAAACTTTGTGGTGTTTGAGGCTGTACTGTTCACCTAGTAAAAAAGGTAGCCTCTGCAGCGTGTCGAGCTCTTCTGTATATTCCAAATGTACAGCTGGTTTTGACTCAAGTGCTATTACTCAGTGCTATTTTTATTTAGGCTTGAACATTGGTGTTTCTGCCTGTCACACTTCCTCCGAAGACGTTTCAAAAATTGCCTGACTTGCTTTCTATAGCTGTTTTGGTGATCTCTCTGGGTATCTTGCAATGTAACTTCCATGCTACTTTAGTCGTCTTTGTCAACTTGCTTTTCCACTCTTGGTTATCCTTTCTCTCCCTCACTCTCCGTCCCAGCATGGAATCAGCCTTGCTCCTACTACTTTTCTCATTCCTTTTATGCAGAGCTTGTTTATCTAGCTCCTTCTGTTCCTGTTTCTGCTGTGTATCCATAAGTTTTCTACTCTCTAGGTTAGTTTCCTTTTCACATCTTGTCAGTCTATTTTTCTATCTATTTTTGCCAATGCCTTGCCCATTCCACCAGTCAGCTTCTCTCAGCTTCCTGCAGGCTTCCCCCAGCATCCTTCCACTGCCTCGCAACAGGGCAAAATGCTTTTTTCCGGGTCCAATTCAATGGCTGGCTGTCAGCCTCAAGGATTTGTGTGTTACACAAGGATGATTTCCCCTGATCCTCTTTCAAGGTGTACCCGAATAGACTTGTTCTGATTATATGCACGTGTGTGTGCCTCACTAGTGCCAATTTGGGGTGGGGAGGGCACAGGCTTGGTCTTTTGCAGATCAGACTGTTCAGGCTGCAGACACAGAACTGAAGCTGGGCTGCACCGCATGAATCACACCACTGCAGTAGCCAGTAGAAGATCCTGCTACGAAGCCGACTCCTCTTCCTTGCTTCCCATTCATGTTAAAGACAAGGACTGGCTGGATCCCAGCTGGTTAGCGAACATCTTGCAGGGCATCTTTAGCAAAACATCAGTGTCTTGCATTCTAGTCTGATCTTGCTGCTGCAAAGACAACTAGGAGGAAGTTGTGTTCCTGGCACGTGCGTGTTGGAAGTGGTACCGTGTTGTGTGTTGGTAGGGGACAGGGCACCTCTGCAACTGCATGGAGAGATCTTTCAGGGTCAGTTCTGCCCACGAGACACTAGTGCTGGTGGCTGCTAGCGCTTGTGGTCACTAGGAGCTGTCAGGAAACTCTTGCCATGCTGGTTGTTGCGCAGAGGTATTTCTTGGCATGGTCCAGTGCACCTGTGAGTCTCGTGTTGTGCAACAGGGCCCAGCAGGAGGGAAGGTCATTGCAGAAGTCTCTCCCCTCTTCCAGTGCTTTGCTCATCTCTGCCTGTTTGAGAGGCCATGTGCACTGTCACGGAGAGCAGCTCCCAAAGGGCTCCTTGTGAAGCTCACTCCGGAACAGGGTGATGCATCCTAGACCAGGGTTCCTGTCCTGCACTGAGAGATGCTTCAGAGGGTCCCAGGGTGCTGCAGAGGAGAAGGGGGTGTTTGGTTTGGAGCAGGCCTAAGGAAAGTGGTTGACCTGCACCAGGGCAATGACTTGTACCTCAACCCTTCACTTGTGCTGCTGGGACATGGAAATCAAGCTGCTCAGGGCACATGGAAATCCTCCCTGCAGCAACAGAAGAGCCTTAGGCCCCTGTTCCCTGGATGATGTTCTGTCATCTGGGATGCGAGACCAGGATTGCCCAGGATTCCTGCATACTGTTCTGCAGCTGCGCAGCCCACTGGGTCTGTGCTCTTTTAACCTGCAGCTAAGGGGGTGTTGAATGAGCTTGGGGGTGACCTGTGGATGCATAGAGACTCAGGAGCAAATTATCCTCTGACCCAGGCGAGCGTGTGCTGGCAGTGTAGGCCTGGAGCCCTGCGGGCAGCCCAGGAGCTCACTGACCAGCAGAACCCCATAGCAGTTGGTGTCAAGGGGCAACACAGATGGAGTTGATACCTCCTGCGTCACTACAGGGAGTTTTCTGCTGTTTTCTTCAATATTCCTCAAATGCATTCTGCAGTCAGCTCTTGCATCTCCTGAATGAAGTTTTCAAGGTCACATCTGAAGTCTTTTGACCCAAGCACAGTAATTAATATTGATGTTGTCATCTCCTCAGTTTTGCTAATTGCCAATTTTCCCATCACTACATAAGATTATTCTGCTGTCCTTGTGCATGTACAGCATCTTTAAATCTGGAGTCATAACTTCCGTTTATGATGCCAATCTGGAGGGGAAAAAAAAATAAATAACACCCCCACCCCCACCCAGAATGCTCATATCCTGTGATTCAGCTGCAGCTCTTCATTTCTTCGTACAGGATCCAGTTTATGGAAAAGGGAAACTTGGAGAAATTCAAGGACTTGTCCTGGGAATGCTGGACACTTTTAACTATGAACAAGTAAGTTGCATGCATTTCTGTTCTGTCCACTGCTGTATGCAGGGATTACTTTTAGCTATCTAGCCTACTACTCTCTCTCATTTGCTATTTCTCTCTGCAGGGCAAAGTAAATGGACATGCAAGTGATTTATATTTGTGTGATTGGGGGAAGGGGAATGAGTTTGTGTTGCTTACAGACAGATTGCAAGTGAAGGGACTGACAAGTACATGGTGAATACCTCTGTAGTTTACCATGTAAATGTTAAATGTACTGGAGGAATAAACATCTGCTTTTTCTCTGGCTCATCCTGCAGTTAGGGGTTCAAAGGCACAAAACCAATATGTTTTGTCTTTTTATGCAGTTTTGAACAAGAGCTTTTTAAATTGGGCTGTTTCGCCACTTCGCGATGGTAATACTGCACTTCCTTCGTCACCTAATGAGATTTCACCTTTATCTCACTCCTGCCTTTCCCTGTCCAGTCTCAAATCGCAGGCAGTCTCCAAACTTCAACAGTATTCTAAAACTCCTTTTCCCCAAAGCAGAATGCATAGTCTTCCTCCAAACTCACCCTCCCTTGTTCTGCCTGCCATAGGGCACTACCATCCTAGCTACTGCTCAGGCCTCCCCGCAGAGCATCCAATTTAAAAATAAAATGGGAGATAGGTTTACTGTAGAGGGCTGAACATAAAGAGCCATTATCTCTGTTTGGGTTCTTGGTAAAGGTCTGCTCTGAGCAGCACAGGTCCTCTGTCATTGCCTGGCAGTTGTCTGGTACAGGTTGCGTGTCACATCTGGCCTAGTCCAGATGTGAAGCACTGGTACAACCTCTGCAGCATTTTGCGAGTTGCTGCTACAGAGTATCCATAGATCACGGACCAGAGCACCTATGCCTGATACCTGTTGCTGAAAGAAGCACTGACCACTAAAAACTAAAGGTATTTTGCTTTTGGCTCTTCAGAAATGGAAATCTCGGGGAAAACTAGCAGATGAGAAGGTCAGTGGGTTTTTTGTATTTTAATTGCAATAGTGTGTTTGGGCTTTGATTTTTATCAGCACGTTTCCCCTAAAATGGGGGATGTGAGCAGTAGCTTACCAGGTAGAGGAGAAAAAACGGGGGGTCTGGTATGGAAGATGAAAAAAATGAGCCTACAATGTCTCTTTTAATGCTCTTTGACAAAAATCAATAAAGGATTTCTCTATTTCAGAGTGAAAAGCTATTGCCTTCATTAACATGTGATGAAAGGATAAGTATTTTGAGGGCAGTGGCTAGAAAACATACAAAGAGAAGTAATTTTGTTGGGTTGGGCTTGCTCTTAGTAATCTGCTAAGCTGCTTGTTATGAAGAATTGATCAGTATGGAGTTTCTGCAGTCTGGAGATGACAAAATGACCTAGTTATTCTGTATATTGTTTTCCACACAGACCCTTTTAGAGACAACTACGAATCTTTTAAACCATGATCTCCACTGGTCTCTGTGTAATTTAAGAGCTTCTGTCACTAGAGGGCTTACTCCAAAGCAGGATTACTGCTGCATTTGTCTACAGCAGTACAAAAGAAGGCAAGAAACTGCTGATGAAATAATTGTTTTCAGGTAAAGTTAAGGGGTAGGGTCACAGCTGTGATTATGTTAGTAGTTTTAAAAGGGGGGGAAGCTACTGGTCTTTGACTTGCACAAGTAATCATATGTATTCCTGTGAGCATGTATCCCTGCTCCCTTGCACTGTAAAAGGGCTGGCTAATCAAACCCTTGTGAGCCAGCCGCCTTTGCATGCAGCCAGCTCTGTCTCGGCTGGAAAGAATTGCCTGCAGTTCTGTGAGAGCTGTTCAGTAAGCTGTCAGTTTATCTGTCATCTCTCCTAGCAATGCGATCTGTGCAATTGCAGCACCCTGGGTTCATTTGCTTGTATTTGTACATCTTGGATCTACTGCAGCTCTGACTACATACTCTGTTGGCATCTCCAATACTCCTGTCTGTGGCCAGCTGGCTGTAAAATAAGATAACGTCGTTATTACCTTAGTATTATGATCTGTAGGTGTATCAGCAAATGGGCATCTACTGTTATTTTTGCAAGTCTAGAAATACTACAGGGTGGTGTGAAGGTATGAAGGGAGTGTATTTAAATATAAATAGCCTTGTTTTCCATTGACCAGTGATTTCCCCTCCAAAGTGTAGAGTTGTCAGGCGGTGTTACCCTGCTTTCAAGTACCCAGCAGAATTCTTCTCTTTACAGCTGTGGCCACTTGTACCATTCGCTGTGTCTGCTGAGTAAAGAGTGTGGGACGGTAACTAAAGGCCTGATGAGGTGGATGTGCTATAAATGCAACTCAAGTAACAAGGGAGGAAAACTGAGTGAGAACTTCTCAGAGCTAAAAAAAGGAAGTGGAGCATCCTTGGCACAGGTAAGGTTTGTGAGGTGGTTTCTCTTCAAGTAAACTTTGAGCAGTGCTTATAGACTTCATCGCTTTGTTCTCCTGTCTGTCTTTGCTTCCAGACAAGCCTGTGACCAGTAACTGTCAAACAGTATCAGCAGCTAACTAGGCATGTGTATGAATGTCATTTTGGTTTTGCTTGGGTATACAGAGCTGTGGAAGTAATGGAATTGTGTTCATCCAGAAGGTCTGGGAACTGCTAGCCAGCGTGAGGGGAAGCTGGATGCTTGCAGCTGATTGCCTGCTAGATGCATTTACTGCTTTGTCTTGTTTGTGAGAGCCTGGGATGGGCCGTTGGGGGCAGTTCCTTTCAAACTATTTTTAGGTGTGTTTTATGTAAAACTTGTATTAAAAGCTGGCATGTTCCTCGTGGCTGGATCGTGGAGCCTGCATTCTGCCTTCCTAACAGATAACCTGGCTCTGGGTAAAAGATCTGGAGTTGATTTGACTCGCTAAGTGCTTGCACAATGTTTTAAGAAGCTTGCATGTAAACAAGACCGATGCAGCTGGATTTGGGTGAGAGAACAGATAATTAGTTTGTAATTATTGTCAGTATTTGTGTGCAAGAAATTTCACCAATCATATTCAAACAGACATTCAGTCTCAATATGCATTCTTCTGTCTTTTCCCTGGTGTGGTACTGTGGATTCTAAGCAAAAATGGCAGGTAGCTTGCTGGGATGTCTTTTAGGCGTATTGCACTGTTGGGAGCTGAACTCCACTGCTCCGTGTTCTGGCAAAAGTGGTCACTGATGACCGTTTGTTCCTAAATGCCTCAAGGTAATTTGTCCATTTGCCACCACACAGATGTATGTACAGCAACATTTTTCGACTTCTGAAACCAAAGTAATTCAGTCTTGGAGTAGGTTTTTATAGTAGTACTTTAGTTTTCTTCTAGCAGATTATTTCAATTTCTGCCAAATCAATTCCGACCAAAAGATAGCTAACAGCATTAGTCAACTTCCATCAGCTTCTGTATTAACAAAAAAAGAAGCTTCCTGCTTGAAGGGAGACTTGGGGGAAAAGTAATCTCTGAGGAAGGTATGGAGCACTACGCAACCTTTGCAGTCAAATTGTGTTAGTTTCTTATATGGTGACAGAAAGAAAAGCTTTCCCAGGAGATTGTAAATTGACTGTGGTCCAAACAGCCTGCGTACAAGTGCTCGTCATTTTGTGTCCTGTCCTGCTACAGTAAAATATGGATACTGGCTCCAAAGTTAGGCAGATTCAGCAGCCCCATATTTTACCCTCTACACTTCTGCTCCAAAGGAATGTGTGCGCAAATGGGTGTGACAGACCAGGTTTAACTTTAAAAGCTAAAGGCAAAATTAAGTACTAAAACTACATTCATCATAAAAGTGTCTGACATTTTATACCAGTGCCTTACAGCTTGGTTGTCACTGGATTTCTCATGGACTAGTCAGAGAATCCCTGTCTCCCCCCTTTAATATCCGTCTGGACATACCCTGTAGCAGAATGAAGCGGAAAATGCTCCAGATGACATGGAAATGATCGGGGCAGGGAGAAGCTTCCCTTTATTTAACTGATCTGTCTGTGAAAGTGAGGGGCTGGCTAGGGCTCTGGGCTTAAAGGGAGACGTGGAGAGACTGGATGGGGAGGAAAAGGGGTTACAGCATGGATCATCTAGTGCTAGCTAGAAAATGTCCACGCCAGACCATCTGAGAGCACTGGATGCTTCCCTGCTGTCTGTCATGTGCTCTTGGCAGAGCAGCCCATCGCTTCCTGCTCCGCACAGCCGGCCCAGCACAGCTTGGCTCTGTCTTATCAGAGCCCGAGCACTGCTTCGAGCCCCTCCATCCTCCTCCTGATGTCCCAGATCCTCTCCAAGTTTGTGGTGGTCCTCATAGATTTAAATTATAATATTTAACTGTTGTGCTCAAACTGTTGCGCAGTCAGATCTTTAAAAAGCTGCATATATTTAGACTTGGCAAAAGACTGTAAAATCTCTAGCTTCTCCAGGAAGTTTGTTTGCTTAACAATTGCTGCTCAGTAGTGTTAATTAAACCTGTGAGGTAATGATCCATTTGGCCTGGCAGTAGTCTGAGTTACAGAACAGACTAGTTCTTGTGGGGGAAGTGCTGGGAGTGCGAAGTGGAGGAGATGGATGTGCCTATTACCTGGTTCCACTGGAGCCAAAAGCAGAAGGGTTACGTGGATCACAGAAGCTCTTGCTGGAGGCAGGCTGGTGCATGCCGGTATGGTAGGGTTTGGTCTTGTGCAGCCTCAAGTAAATTTAAGCAGAGAATTAAGCATGAAAACAGCAAAGTTCCCCGTGCTTGTTTTGACATGATGCTGGTTTGTGCAGAATTGAGGTCTGTTTGAAAGGTGCATTTTCTACAGTAGCCTGGTGGATGATGCATGGTGCTGGAAAGGAGAGGTGTGGGCAAACAAAGGGACTGAAGAAAAGGGGACGCTGGCGGGGCTCCCCCCCTGCCCTGAGCCACATTGATGTGTTCCTAAGGGTCCTTCTCAGCCTGGGTCCAAGATGGCAGAGGTCGCTGGTCTCTGGTGCCACCCCAGGCACAGGAGGGATTTATTTCTGTTTGTCAAAAGGTTTGTTCAGCCTTTTGGTGCTGCAATTCTCTGGTGAAGGGCTTCTCTGTGTCCCCTCTCAACTCTGCTGACACCGGGCAGACCCAGAGGTCTGTGTTGGTCAAGCTGCTCTTGCTTCCACAGCTGCTGTTTTTGCAAACAACGAACAGCAAATCCCAGAGGGAGGTTATGCTAACACAGTTGTGCTTCCAGCTCTGCCTTCCCTAGACCCTGGAGAGCCAGCTCTGAAGCTTCTGGGACTTCTTGCATATAGATCTGTGGGGAGGGTATTTCTTTGCAACCACTCTGAAGACCCTGAAAGCTTAGTCTGTCTCTTGGCAAAATCTAATGTGGTGGTGTTCTGTTGATTTTTCTCTCCCCCCCCCAGTGCAATCTTCAGTTTAGGTATTTATTTTCTTAGCAAGCCTTGAATTAAGAATAGATTCATACTGAGAAATGCCACTGAGCATCTGGAGTGCATTTCTTAGTACCAATTCTGCTCTGCTGAAACAAAGACTGTCAGTTTGAATTTTGCAATGTTGTTGAGATTTATATATGAAACGACAGCTCAACAGACAGTGTTTTCTCTGTCCCTGCTTTGCATGCATGACTTCTGTAGCAATTGCCTTGAAATTGGGGGAGGTAGAGAGATGCCACAAGCCAGCACTGGACCGTTACTGAATCTGGTGATAGCACTTATTTAAATGGAGCCTTGCTGTGATAAGGGCTTGAGACATTCTGCCCCAGCGAAGGAGAATAGCGAGAAAAGGGCAAAGGGGCTTTTCCTCTGGTTTTGCTGCCAAAAGTTTGTGCTTTCTGTGTTATCCCCCCTAACCTTTGCTGTCATCTTCCCAAGGGTAATCTTCTGGGTCTAAACTGATCATCTTTCCTGTCCTCCTTACCTTATCTTGTACCATAAATGAACGTTAAAAGAAATGAAAGCTTGTGTGTGTGTGGTGGTTTTTTTTAATCCCATTTAAAACTTGCAGTGCTTTTTTGCATTGTGGTGTTTGAAGTTAACTGAGGCATATTAGGTGAAAGCGCACAGTAGCTGGGCTTCTGCCTAAATGCATAAGTGAAATACTCCTGATTATCTTAGTCATTGATATCCAAAACTAATTTGCCTCATTTCAGTGAGCTAGTTTGTGTTTTCCATTTAATCTGCCAGCCTACATACTAGGGATCAGGGAGAGGAACACAGTCTTGGCTCTTGGGCCATAAGCTCTGCAGAAAATGCCATGAACCCCTAAGCTGACATGCTCTGGTTATTCCCTGTTTGAGAATGTGCCTGAGTTCTAAGGGAGTCATTGTTAGAGTTCTCCAGATGGCAAGTATGTTTTATTCAGGAGTTTAATCCTGTCAGGTCATGCCAGGACGGACAATGAATGTGATCTATAGCTAATCCAGTTTGTCAGACTCTACCTTTGAGCTCTGTTCTGCAGCCTGCCACCAGCGTCCCTCTTTGCGACACAGCCTTCCATCCAACCTGGAGCTTCTAGACCACCTTCCACCTGTGAGGTGTTGGTACCATAGTGTATCGCTGAACTGAGATGTTAAATGTCCTTCTGCAGCATGCCTGTGTGCCTTCTATTGGGTAAGAATGAAGGTTTAGGACTTTTTTTTTCACCAATACTTATTTTAGAGCTAGACAAATGTTACACGACCTCCGTCAATCAGTAGACAGAGCCAATTTTACTGTTTTCAGTGTAATGGTGACCATCAGTTATTAGCTTGACTCCAGCAATATTAAAATTTTCCAAGGGCTTTATAACTTTGAAAATATCCAGGCGTGATTTCCCCTCTTCCCCCCCAAATGACACCAAGCAGTTACAAGTTTGTGCATTCTCCTTCGTAGAGAATATTCCCACATGCATATTGACTGAGAAAATGCCTGGTCCTTTAGCTTTGGAGTTGGCTTTGGTGGTAGATTCCTTAACTTCTTCAACAGTGCGTAGGAAATCCATGTGAGGAAGGAACTAGAGACACTTTGTGCCACTGGCTTCTCATCAGCAGAACATCTGTGTTTTAAGATTTCTTGTAATGTATCGGAAACAAAAGTGATTCGGTAAGAAGAAAACTGAGTGCGGGAGTCTTAACTAGCAGGTAGAGGAGGACTGGCACCAAAGCTAAAACTGAAAATAAAATACATATTTAAAAAGGCTAATTTCAAACCCATAATTATTCTTCAGCAGCTTTTAAATAAAAAATGACTGTTTTCTTGGACTTTTTGTACTGGGGGGAGGGTTAGTGTTTTGCTGGGGGTTTTTTGGGTTTTTTTTTTTTTTTTTTTTAGAAAATCAGACTGAATTGTATTTGTTTCCCCTGGCCTTCATATATAGCAATCTGTAGCCTGGCAGAAGTTTCCTTTTACTGCCTACAATCCAAAGTCTTGCACTCTAGGACCTGTGGGAGGCTAACACGAATTAAAGACAGCTGACTTTCAAACTGCCTAAAGCGAAGACCAGCGAGACTGGCTGCCCTGTGCTCCTAGGATCATCTGGGGAAGTGGTGTGTTCTGGTTAAGAGAAAAGATGGCGCGATTTCAGTGGGTAATCTTTGCTTTACTTTACATCTCAATTTCAAAGAAACTATTCCTACTTTTTGATGAAAATTTCCTCTCTTTTAATAAAACATTTCATATCTAGGAGGATCTGTAGAACAGACTCATTTAAATACGGTGACAGATGCTGGGCTGTTGCAACCTGTTGATATTCCCACAAACTACATCAGTCACTGTTGCCAATAGTTATGAGTAGTTTAGCACAATGCTTGACAGCCATATATCCGTTCTCCAAGGAACCAGCACAGCTTGTTACATGCATCTTCGCTGTGAAATTGCAAGCTTTCGGTCTGTCTTTGCAGATCTGCCTTGGAGCACAGGCCAGAAAGAAAGTGTGTGACTTCCCATCTGCTAGGAGAGGCTGCTTTTCCAGACCTAGGGCAGGCTGGAGAGTCAGTGCGCTGCACTGCCAGTAACCTCTGCCCGTGGTGCCGTGCTAGCTGCTGCTGCTGGAGGGGGCAATTGCTGCTCCCCTCCATGATTTGTACTCATCCCAAGCTGAGAAATAACCAAAAGACCAAAGGATTAAGAAGGGTGCAGATGACTCCTTTCTTCTGATGTTCCTCTGAAGGAGCAGAGCAAAATAAATAGACGCTGAGGTTTTGGTTCGATTTGTAGTCTCCAGATAGGAGGGTATGAGAGGGAATTATGGCTGGTTTAGTGGTGTTTGCTGGAGCCGAGGGCCTCACTGGCTGTTCTGGAGAGTGGCTTTCAGAAATGCAGGTGGCAGATGAGCATCTGTCTCTTGCAAATCCCTTAAATGGAAAGCTGCAGTTTCCACGTCCCACCTTCCTCCCCATTCCCTTTACCCTCATGTTGCACAACAGAACCAGTATGTTCTGTTGGTTTAGATGTGAACTGAGCATAGACAGGCTTGCGCAGCTGCAGCTGAGCTCCCAGGACCAGAGTTGTTGTTAAGTGCGTTATAAACTTCCCTCCTAAACAGCAGTAACAGATTTCTGCGTGGGTGTCAGGACCTACAAAGGGCACAGATAGCAGAGGCATCTGCTTGGGTTTTCTGTAGGGTTTGGGGTCACGTTATCAATAAGCCTCTCGCAGGAGGGGTCACTAATCCTTCTTACACCAAGCAGGACTTCTTCCTTCTACATGTCTTTACCTTCCTTTTCTATCCCGAAACTCCTGCCATTGAGAGAACACTGCGCCTCTTGAGTCTTCTGTGGTTGGGTCTTGTGGGATGATGTTTAACAGCCTTTTACCTCATGCTTAGAAAATGAATTACTTGCCTTCATGCATGGCGCTTCTGTCCTCTTGGGTTCAGGCACTGAACTGAGATCAGCCTGAGCACAGGCCTGTTGTGCATCATCTTTACGTAATGTTTAATCCATGTGCTGCCGTGCCTCCCTCGAAGCCTGCTACGTTATAAATAAATCTCGTCTGCCGGGCCATAGTGTCCAGTGAGGATATGTGGGTTTTGTGTTTAATTAATCCTGAGCAGCGTTATTGCTCCTTTGGCTGAAGGCATCAGCGGAACTCCAAGGGAATATTCCAGCAGTGCCTGGTGTAAGCACGAGCTGCTAAACAGACCGGCTAGCAGAGGGAGAATGGAGGTATGCCAATGTGTTTCTAGACATTTAATACAGACAGTTCTCCTTCCTTCTCTCTCCTCAGTCACCGCAGTATCTCATGTTGCAGCAGCAGTGAGTCCATTAGAGCACAAATAAGCCTGTCCTCTCCCTTGTCTTGAGTGAGAGGTTTGCTCCTTAAGTTCAGCTAAGTTCAGCTAATAAGAGACATCTGCCTTTCCCATTCTTCTCCTGAAGAGATCAGAGGACAGAGCTGTAGCGCAGACCTGTGTGACAGATTGCTTCTGCTGTAGCTGTGCTGAGGGAAGGCTGCTCTGCGATGGGCTTTGGCGAGTCTGTGCTTCTGTTCGCTTGCCGACCACAGGTCCTGGTTTGCCTGCCGCTGCCAGCCCCAGTGGTACTGGCTGCCACTGCATCCAAACAGGAGCAGGCAGGGCCTGGCCTGCTGCCAGGGGTTTCATTCCTGTCTGTGCTAGCAGAGGTAAATGGTGAAACACTGTGGAGGCTGTTCTTGAAGCAGCATGTTCTGCTGCCATAGAGCAGCTACAGTGGGTCTGGGACTTCCTCCCAGCAAAGGTTTGCCCACTTGCCGCATTGCCCAGAGTGACTTGCAAGACTCAGTTTCCACCTCCGCAATGATCGGCTGGTCTGCGTCTGTCCCAAGCAGTGGTGCATTGCTCTGCAGTAGCTCTGCAGAGGTCTGCAGCAGCACGCTTTATTTCTACGAGGGATGTCCTGAGGTTTTCTGAAGTTCATTAACAATTTCGTAATGTTAGTATCGTTCTAGTGACTTTGGGCAAAGCAGCTAGCTGCCTGCCTTGCTTTCTTTTTGGTTGATTGTTCCAGGTTCCTGGGAGTACCACGAAACCAGCAGGTCCTTATCCTGCAGAAAAGAAGTAGATCTACTTAGTTTTACATTAATTGGCTCAGCTCTCATTACAAAACTGAATTTGGCTACCTTTTTGTAAGGCTACTTTAGCCATGGTGAAGTAAGAGCTGCAGGGGAGGAGTGGCAGAAGGTGGACCTGGTGTCCATTGCCTGTGGATTTGGCTCTGGGGGAGGTGGGTGTTGCTTTTGTTCCTAGGAATGCCGAAACCTTACCCAGGACTTCTGGCTGCATCTGCCCTGTGTTACGGAGCAGCAACCTGGGGTAATGTGGTGCTCTGATGTTCTAATTGATGTAGCAGTATCTTTTGTGGAAGGTATGGCTCTGAGATGCTGCAGCACCTAGATGGATCTCTTGGCGTGACTGTTAACGGTGCCTCTGCTTACAACTGCTGTATGATCTGCTTTGCTTAGGCGCTAGCTGATGATGGATTTTGTAGCTGTTAAATTAAAGATAATTGCAGGCTTAGGAGGGCTGTGTGGTGACTACTGGAGGGGGTGGAATATGTGCAAGCAAAATGTGCAACGGAGATTAGCATTATAGTGGTGGGATCTGAGAACTGTAAACCAAAAAGGAACCTTTCTTCCCCTTGCTGGCCCAGATCCTCAGTGGGATAAATTGCGTCTCTTGGGTCCTGCGTCCAGTCTGAGGCCTTTCTGAAGGGGCATAAGGATTTGGCTGGAAATGGCTCGAAGGTGCCAAACCGCTTCGTACGGATCTTGGACAATAACGAGCGGGCTGGCCCTGCAGTAGCACTGGAGGCAGAAGTTGTGTTGCGGGGTGAGTGAGTGAACCAAGTGGATTCCGCTAATGCCTGAGTGCTGATGCTGGACTCAGAGAGCCTCCCTGTAGCTCCTGAATGAAAACATGCCTTTAGTGACACGGTTAAAAAAGGAAAAGCCCTGACAGCAGTTGTTTCCATGACAACAGAAAGAATTGCCTGCAATATTTCAGCTCATCAGCCTGGAGAACAGTGATTGATAGTTACATATGCATGGTAGAGAGATAGCAGAAGAGGGGAGGCCAATTATATCGCATTTTCCTTGTCCTTGAATGCCTGTGGCCACAGCAACTGTGGAGGGCAGTTTTTCCTTGCTTTTTTGTTGTTTTTTTCCAAGTGAGAACGACCTGCATGTCCCTTGGAAGCACCTGTACAACCAGCCAGCTCCGGATAAGTGATCCTCACTGTCACAGGCTCTCTGTCAAAACCTATGTTGTGTGTGCAGGGAATATGGACGTTTGGCTCCTTGATTGGTGATTAGCAAATAGTTCTTTACCATATAAAGCATATTTTGGAGCGGGAAGAAGTGAGTTTGAGCGCATGCTTCCAGCATAAGCGATCTGCACTCGGGACATTCGTCTCTTCTCAGACTGCCTGATAAACGTCTCAAAGGCAAGATGCACGCGGCTTTAGGAGAGCAACAGAACGATTCAGGCTTCAGGAAACCCATGGTGGGTTCAGTGCATCTTCCCTCCGACCCACTGCAGACCGCACCTCATCATCCACTTTGGGCAGGGCTGCTCAGAAGGAGCCCTTGTCCAAGAGGCTTTTAGCTCTGCCCAGGACATAGTGCGCTTCTCTGGGGCCATGAGACAGAGCTGTAATGCAGACTGCAGCCCCTCCAGGCAGCAGCAGCCACAAGCTGTACCTTAAACCTGGATGGCAGCGTGCCCAGGTTTAGGATAATTATTGGAGCCTGCTTTCTAGGGTGTTTGCCGAGTCTTGCTGGCTGTTGCGAAGAGCTGACGGCGAGCTCTTCCAGAGAAGCTTGGGACCCAGCGTGCTGTGCCCCGCACAGCACCACGTTGCTGTAGCTTGCGCTTATTTCCCCACATAGGACTGGGAGTCACCTTCACAGAGCTTTTGAACATGCTTTTTAAACACACCATAAAAGCGTGAGAAGCACAAAGCAAGCTGAGTGTTGCAGCAAATGCACTGCAGCAATCCCCAGAGGAGAATGCCTGCCCTGGGAGAAGGGCCTTGCTGCTGGTAGGAGCCTGTAAGTGCAGAGAGGAGCACGCTTGTGTGTGGCTGGGTGCGGTCCCGACTCCTGGTGACCCTGCCTGACTCCAGAGGAACAGTGAAGCCCCCTCTGCCTTTGTGGGGCCAAGAGTTCAGCCTCAATTCCAGTTGATTGCACTCCTTGAAGGCAGCGATACTAGTTCTTCATGTAGGGTTTGATCCATTGCCAAAGAGAGTTTAAAGTAAATGCAACTTCAGTCAGTACCCACTGGTAGGACTGTAGCATTTTGGGTTAATAGCCCTTAGGAAGTGTATTTTGGGGAAAATATTTGAGAATGAACATTGAATGTTCCCTCAAAAATAGATTCCCAGAGACAACAGATGCCAGATTGCTGCTCATGAGGGAGGCTGTTCTCTCTGGCTCCTGTTGTAGTTTCTTGATGATGCTTTTGCTTTGGAATATGAGCAGAAACATTCAAAATAGAAACATTGTGATGTGATAAAATGGAACAAACCTACAAGAATCTGTGATGCTCTGTCATCTCTCCCTGGGATGTGTAAATCATGCCTTTTAAAGCAGTTGGAGTACATATGCAGCCCTCCTTGTGTTAATGCTCTTGTTGCAGGCTGCGGTCCCTCTATTTGCCATTCTCTTTGCTCTTACCTGCAGCTCTGTAACTGCCCCGCTGCTGCTGGGGTGACACTTACCCTTGTACCCAGCAAAGGCTGACACTGCTGGGCAGTACTGCGATGTCTGTTGTGTCCGGTTTCTCAGGGGACGTGGCTGCCACTGATGTGTGAGTCACCTTGCCTCCCCCCTGCCCCTTTCCCCCCCTCGTTTCCTAGCTTTTAGTCTGTCACATCCTACTAGGGGAAAAAATGGATCTTAGGAGAGATACCATTAGTACATAATAATCATTGGCACAGTAATCATTCCCCGTCACAGCCACGCACAATCTGCGCCCGATGGCAGCACGCTGCAGTTGGTGCTGTGTTGGGACCCGGCAGGGAGGCTGAGCGGGGCTGGGGGAGACTCTCAGGAGATGACGAGAAGGGACTGGGGGGAGCTGCTGCCGCTGGGAGAAGAGCCCAGGAGAGGCTGCTCATCCACAGACACCCATTACTTCTCTTCCTGCTGGCTGCGGGGCAGTTTTCCCATCCCTTTTCTTTCTCTCTTTTTCTGCCTATCTTTCACCCCCCACCCCCCCCGCCTTTTCTTCTGACTTAGTACTGTTAGTCTGTCTGCCATCAGCTACAGACACCAAGAATAAGTCATTGTGGATGTAAGGGTATCTCTGTCCTTTGTGCAAGGATT
>VYZV01012835.1:67060-91908 GCA_013401275.1 Pandion haliaetus | reverse complement strand
TGCACACAGTGGTTTTAAGCCAGAGGAAAGATGGCTAAAAAAGCCCCCCTGAAGAGGCTGGAGACTGGCTGCTCCAGGACCAAAAGACAGGAGCAGGGATGAATTTCTGTGCGTGTGAACTTGGCATCTTGGTGTGTTTTCTCTGTAACCTTCTCACTCTCTTTATCAGGCAAGTTCAGAGTCTCTGTTGGATCCTCAGCAAATCCAAGCTTTTGACCAACTCTGCCGACTCAACCGAGGAACCTCCAGAGTACGTACCACCTGTTTTCCTTTCGATTTTAAATTGGTGAAGGGTATTTTGCATGTTGTCAAACCAGATATTGGCACTGGCAGCATGGGCTTTGGCTTTTCTCTTGGGTTTTGTTTAGTGCTGGCAATTTACTGTGCGTAGAGCTGGCTGTTTCAAATCACAAAGCAGCCACACTGCATCTGACAGAGCAGGGGAATTCGCTGGCAGTGAAACCATGGAAATGCCTCTGGCTTTGGGGCTGGGCCTGAAAAGTGTCTGTGGTGTGAGGTTTCTTGGGTTCTCTTTAGATTTGCAAATAACCTCCCCCCAAGACACTGTGTGGCTCCCGTGATTGCACAGAAGTCTCCCTCCTCCTGCCCCCTGTGTTGTCCCAAGGAGAGCACAGCCTCCCTCTGTCCCTTGCATTTCCCTTGTGCCTCCTGCCTGTTTTGGCTGCAGTTGTTGGCACTTTCAGCTCTTTCTGGGATTGTTTTTCAATCATGTAACTTTAAAACAACCTAAAGGCACCTGGAAAGTTGTTTAGTACAGGACTGTTGTCCTCCACTGAGCTCTGTAGGGTCACTACATACCACATATACCCTGTTCTTTACATGCGTTGAGGCTTTTCTAATTGCTGCAGGAAAAAAGGTGAGCCCCACCATGAGCACTTTGTCCTTCTGCACCTTGCACGACTGCTTCTAGGCAGTCTGCCCAGGCTGCCGGGCAGTGATCTGTCTGGGTTTTGTCTTGTAGCTAGCTCTCCTGGCAGAACTGTCTCGCGGCCACGGCGGTGAAAAGCATGGGCTGCTCAGCGTTTCCCACGGTGACCTGGCCACCAGCAGTGTCTTCCAGAACGAGAACTTCCAGCTCCATCTGGCCCCCCCTCCGCTGGCTGAAGACTAGTGCTCCTGCCTCCAGCTGTGGCAAGGCCACAGTTGGTTTCAGGTCTTGGTGCTGGGAAGCCTTTCCATCACAACACTGGACTTACCCCTGCCTCCGCCGCCTTTCCCAGAACCCTCTGTGCTGTGTTGAGTCTTGCTGGGTGCTGATGGGTTTGTAGCAGCATGTGATGTCCCAGCTCTGCTGCTGCTTCTCGCTGAACCGAAGCACCCATGGGGCAGCTGGGCTGGAAGCCGTGAACTTGGGGGACAAAACCAAGCGTGCTGAAGCACTGCGCAGCACTGGGCTACCTGCGCTGAGACGGAGGCTCGTGGCAGAGGTGGCAACTTTGCCAAATAACTGAGTCAGCTCCATTCCACTGGAGGAGTGCAGCCTGTCCTGTGCCCAGAGCCTCTGTGTCACAGCGGTGTGTTGTTTTTGTGGATGGGTACCATATCCGACTTTTAATTGTGGTACTAGTAAAAGCAGTTATTCTGCCAAGGCCTGGCCCGCTCGCTCATGGCAGCAGCCATGGGGTCTGAGGGCACAGAACAGGCAAACCTGGAAAAGGTTTGAAGAATGCAGAAGATGATACATGTGTGAGCAAACTAACCTGTGCACGGTGTGTTCCTATGAACTTCCATTAAAAAGGCCCTTGGTTGAACCTTCCTGTGTGAGCTGTGCGCATGGGGAATGTGCGAGAGGAGGGCTCTTGGTGTGGCAGTGCTGCTGGCTGCTGTTTTCTAAGTACAGTTGCTACTGGACTCTGGTAGAGAAAGATGCATCTTGTTGCTGCAGGTGAAACCCAAACCTCCCCTTCTTGCCTTGTTGTACCTATGCTGGGGGGGTCGGGGGGAGAGAGAGAGAGAGAGTGTGTGTGTGTGTGTGTGTGTAAAAAGGTGCGGGGGGGGGGGTGTGTGTGTAAAAAGGTGCTGCAGGCCCTTGGGGGCTGCAAGGGGGAGAGGATCAGCGTGGGCACTGATGGTCAGAGAAGTTTGTTACTACTAAGCTCAAAGCACTGTTTTGCAGTACCAACCTGGGCAGTGTCCCTTCCCAGTGGCACCTTTTATCGCTCTACTCACACAGCTGCAACTTAGCAGCAGTGGCGTTTCTATGCTGTCACCTCTGGCTTGTGAAACACGCTCCAGATCCTGCCCTAACAACGTGTGTTATTGGTCTGGTGATCGTTATCTCGTCTCTTCCCCCTGTTCATTTTGTCACTAGCACTTGGGTCTTTTGGGGTACCATACCCTCAGGTCCCAGCTGCTCCCCGAAAGAACACAGCACCACGCGGGTGCTGCTCTCTACGCACACAGAACTACTGCCCAGAGCCGGTGGCCGGTCCACAGAGAGCTCACACTGAATTGCAGGAATACAGGGCAGCGCTGCTGTCTCCAAGGAACACAAAAGCGCTAGGTGTTGTGCAGAGCCCACCTGGCTGGGGAGCAGCGCCAGTGCTGCGCACCGAGGCCCAGCATGCCCAGTGTGCTCACCTTCTTCCCACTAGCATTAAGAACAACGAAATGGTGCCCCAGACTGACACTTCCAGCCTGCAGCCACATGTGAACCTGGTCAGAGGTAAGTCAAGGGGCTACAGACAGCTGAATTCTGCCAGACACCAGCCTAGGCTTGCAGCTCTCTTCCCCGCTGTCCTCCCCCCTGACCAGGGCAGCTCTTTTCCAGGCAAGTGGGAGCTGGGCTGTGAGGTTGCCCACCACCTCTGGTACTTAGCAGGTGCCCAAACCCAGGTGGGGCTGGGCCTGGGCCTGGTGCGCTCCACCTGGTTATTACATTTCTCTGCCTAGCACCGGGTGTGTGTTTCAGGTGCCACCACATGAAGCTGTAAGTGACCCTTCCTTTGCTGGAAATACCACCATGTTTCACTCTAGTATGGAACATAGGCAGTTTGTTAGGACAAGCAGAACTTTAGTTGTTTAGCAGTTTATTAAGAGGAAATATACACACCTCTCCTTGGCAGAGTGGAGCAACGAGTCCAGGGCACGTCTCTTACAGCATGTCTACGCCAGTGTTTGTGCAAAGAAAAGAAATCACATTTCTGTGAGGAGCGTGTTTCTGAACTGGGGCGTGTGATGAAGCACAGTGAGAAACCTGCCACCGTGCTGGCTGCTGAAACACTTTTCCAGAACTAGCCCTGTCCCACACCAGGCTGCTCCACTGATGTTTTACAGGTACAACAGAAGGAAGAGGCAGCTTTTTGTGCTTAAGACTTCTGAACAAATCCTGGGTAGGAGACACAGCTTCTGAATATTGCTAATTACTTACAGTTAAGAAAGAATGTATCCTGATGACAGTGATACGGACCTGCAAGACCACGGGATCTTACAGTAAGTCTTGGCCATAAACACCCAACTGAATTTCACTACGCTCACAGCCCGTGCTCCCTAACAGCAGGAAGAGGCGGCTCCTGCTCGCTTGCAAACAAGGTGAGCTCGTGCCAAGTCAGAGGGTCCTGATGACCTTTGCTGTGCTTGGCGCCCGCAGCGAGAGCTGGCGAGGAGCACCCTGGCCACCCTCGGGAGGGTCTGTCTGCCAGCTCACCCCGTCCTCCCTGGAAGGAGAAGCCGCCTCCAGGAAGAAAGCTCCAGCAGGCCAGGCACAAGAGTGAGCTTTTTCAGCTCTCCACTCGGATTACAATTGAAAGATTAACTATGAATAAATGCTGTAGGTTTATACATAATGCTTTCTTCTACCTATGGAATGTGTCTGAATGGTCAAAAGACACTAAAAGGTTGTTAGAAACCTTAGTTAACCTTGAAAGACAACCCTGCCCTTAAAAAATAAATCCTATCTAGTTTTACTACAGCCTTCATTTAAATGCCCTCAGAAAAACAGTATTTTCAGGTGCCTTGTGAGACTGCATCTGTTCATGCAATGGCCCAAGTTCCTCATTTAATACGCATTGCGCTTTTTTATGCAAGTCATCAAAACTATAAAACCTATTATTTTTGTCTGAAAGTGTTAGTCTAAAAAGTACAGTATTACTTTATAACCATTTATAGTAAACTCCTAGCACACGCGCATGTGCACATACACACACTGTTGCCTAAACGTTTTCTAAAGATACTGATTACAAAGTGTATAAAATTAGTAATACCTTGTCAGGATACAGTGAGAGATGAGCCATCCTATAACATGGACTATAATCTAGTATCAATCACTAAACTGTACACATTTATACAGCCTTATATTCACCAATGACTTTTAAAACGTAAACAGCAAATACACAAAGAAATTCAGTAATGCTGTTGAAAACACAGTTATTACTGACTCCAACCAATTCAAGCTGACTGAAATCCGAGAACAACATTTTTGTTTCACTGAGCAGAGCTGAAACCAAACCAGCAGTGAGACAGCTCACTCCTACCAGCTATTTGAGGAAACCACTGTTCACAATCCGCTCTCGAACTGGGTGCAAAGGAGCGGGAGCCGAAGTTTCCTCTCTCCACTAGAATGACCTTAGGCTGTATTTTAACAAGAACACACACTACCGAGCCGATGGGCACCTCCACACTGTCCCCAAGCTCTGCCAACACAGTGGTGTGGCTGATAAACTTTTTTTTTTTTTAAATTTTTTTTTATTCTTCAGGCAAATGTAGGCCCTGAGGCCATTTGGTCCTGAGTGCACGTGTCCGGCACCAAACAGCACAGGAGGAAGCAGCAGGCAAAGCCACGGGTGGATTTTGTGTGTTTGGAGGTAGTCACTTCCTTCGCCTATCATTTTTTACACCCCAGTCTAGCATGGTATTGGTTAGACGGCTGTGCTTCACCTCTGCCTGCTCTCCCTCCTGCCGAGCTGCAAAAGCCAGATCCCGTTCCCGAGATCCATGTAGAGAAAAGGGACCAGCTGGATCCAGGCAACTGATCCCCCTCCGGAGCAACAGCTGCCTTCTCAGGAGATTTCAGAGCCTGACCTAACTCAGCGGATGCTCAGTGCATAGCCCGGAGAAAAGTTGGAGGCACTTTGTGCATTCTCTAGCCTGCCATACCAACCCGCTAGAAGCGTGGTGTCAACAGCCTTCAGGAAGGGTTGCACCAGCACTAGAGAAAAGGATGGACGACGCGCAAGGACAGACAGAGACGGAAAGAGCCTCTTGTCGCCGCACCTCGCATAGCTGTTTGAGAAAGAGTAAGGGCAACTTGGTTTTGCTGCTCACAGGCGTGCTGCACCAGCTCACCCTCTGTGCTTTGAAGGCCCACTGCAAACATCCTGACAGGTGGAAACATCTCAAGTGGCACATCCTTGTATGAAAAGTGGTGTATGACGTAACCCAGACCAAGAAGAGGGCCTATTTCAGCTATAAAAGTCTTAAGATTTATCACTACCTTATGTGCAGATGTGGGAGATCTGATCGAGCTGCGAACACATTAGAATTGCTTAGGCTGCTGCTAGTTCACCAATCTGCAAGTCCTGTGACCACACTCCCATGAGGAATCTGAAATATCAAGTGCACTGGAAAAAAGGGATTGTCAGAAAAAACAGAAAATATAAATACTACAAAAGCAACATTACTGAGTGGGAACTGGACTGATCTGATACCACCTTGTCGGATCACACAGTGGTTTCTATAGTCTCAATCACTTCCATTTCGCACTGCGAAGGTGACAAGAGCGGGCATTCATCTGGTTCCCAGCTGCTATCCGGGCTGTAATCTTCTTCTGAACTGAGCTCAGCCACCCCCTCTGTGTCCTCGTCACACGACTCCATGTAGTGAACCCCCACTGCATTGATCCCAGAGTCCTCGGAGCTGGAAGGGGACGAGCAGTGATCTGGTTTTGGTGTATTGCTCTCTTTTGTGATTAAGGCATTGCGAACAGGGACTTCCTCGGGCTTTATCTTGTGGGGCGCAGGGGGAGGCTGCCTCTGTACGTAGCACATCTTCCCATTGATGCATTTCACGCGGTAATTGTCAATGAAGAGGTCTGCAATTGTGCAGAACTGTGGGGAGTCAGGGGGCAGAGGGGGCTGGAAGACAGGTGCAAACTTCAAAAAGTGTTCGGTGAGTGAAACGGAGATCTGGATGCTGTTTGTAGACTCCCGAGGACGAACAGGTATTTCGGTGCTGGGAAGCTGCTCTACGGGTGTCATGGGCTGATAGACATATTTACCTGTGGGGGAAAACAGAAAAGCAGCATTTAAAGATCATTATCTTTAAATTAGAAACAAACTGATGACGTGATGCTTGCCCTTGGCTGTTAATAATAACCAACGGCTCCCTGCAGTCAGCAGCCGCTCTGTTTTCAATGGCCTCATGGTAGTCCTCTCCTGGTACGGATTCTCTGATGCTCAATACTGCAGGTAAGCATAACCTTCCTTACAGCAGTCCTGCTCCCCTCCCTGCCCCTGCTTCAAAGACATCTGCAGGATGTCACTAACTCCAGAAGATTAACTCCAGGGGCACAACTCCAGAGCTATAAAGGGGGACAGACAGCAAGTCTGCCTGCACCCCTTTCTAGAGGAACGAAAACTGAAAAGATGCTCAGAGGGGTTTTTTTTTTTCACTGAACACAGAGCAGTTCTAGCTTACATCTTTGCTACAATAACCTGAATTTTATTATGTTGTTATTCTTCCAAATTATGATGAGTCTCCCTGCATGCGTTTCTATGTTCTTTTTTTTCATGGGGACTAAATCGTGTTTTTTCTGTATTATAAACCAGAGGTTCATACATGACTGCAATTAGAAATTTAAGGCAGAGAGTAAGGGAATCCCCAAGCCATAGAAATGCTTTTGGCATCTTGATTGTCTGGTTAAGTAGTAAGAAAATAGGATTATATTGGTTCTATAGAGCTGAACCAAGTGTGAACTGAAAATGTTTACTAAAAGAAATAAATAAAAGAGCAGACAATCAGTACTTTGTTAGGAAAACAACTGAGAAACCTTAGGCTACGCCCAAGATTGTAAAATGCTTCGTTTTATTTGCATGAAGCCTCTGAAAGATTCATGTCTCCCTAGGGGCTCATACACTATGAAAGCACAAATTCCCAGAAAACTTGCAAGTAGTGGGGCTCTCAGAAGAGTTTTGATGTGCGGGTTGCAAATGCTGCTTTGCAAAGGCAGAAGAAGTATCAAAGCACTGAAGGACTCTTTTGATGCTTGAAGCTCTCAAGGTAAGGAACAGAAAGTGACTCAAGTCTCCCTGCATTAATGAATCCGGCTGTGCTGTGATGAGATCTGCCACACGTTTTTGTGTTTGCAGCTCAAGAGGTAGGTGCAGCCCTTCTCCCCCAAATTACTTACTCCTTTGGAAAATCGGAGCAGTGATTGTGTTTCTGCTTAGGGAGGCTGAGCATGGCCTGGGACAGCAGCAGGAGAGAAGGGCTTTCCTCTCCCCAAGGAAGGGCTTTCCCCCTGCCCCGCCATGGCCCTCTGCAGTATAAAACCCCATCCTCAGCCTGGGAATCCTTCCCAGACGTGGGAAGAGCTCTGACTGCAACAAGTTCCCAGCCAGCGTGGCAGTCGGTGCCCCAGCCGCCTGTTGAAAACACTGGCAACGGGGCGGGCTGAGAGATCCCAACTCTCGGCTGCAGCAGCCTCTGGGGTGCTCACTGGCTCTGCTAGCCCAGGTGAGCCAGGGCCCACGCGTGGGCTGTGCTTTGCCAGCCCAGCTCCAGTACGTCACCAGGGAAAACCTCGAGGCCCGGGAAAGGCTTCTCCCATGCCTGCTGCGCTGTTGGTGTTGGCTGCTCCTCTGCCGGGACTTTTGAGGCCCCATCGCCGAAGGACAGGGAGAACAGAGGAAACACCACAAAGAGCGCAGAGCTGAAAGAAGAGCTCAGAGGAGCACCAGGCTGCTGGGAGAGGCACGCTGCGAGGGCAGCAGACGCAGAAAGCGGGCTCAGAGGAATGAGCACCAGACAGGCTGAAGAGAAGAGCCCACCCCTGTCGTGCCACAGGAGAGAACAGCCAACTGAGCCAGGCTGAGAGCAGCGAGACGGCGGCAGTGGGTGGGCAGCGGAAAAGAACATGTTGTGAATAGATCTGACCAGCTCCCCTCGAATACCTCATCAAGCACTTTTCTCCTACAATCTGTGGAATGATGATTGTTAACAGAGGCACTGGAAAAGCCGAGTGAAAATAAAACAAGCTTTTTTCCCTCCTGTTTGATTATGGCCGGATGGCAGAAAATACAAAGCCCTCCTCTCCGCTTGCCATCTTTTTAACATACCACGGTCTAGTTTCTAAACTTGCTGTGACTCAGAAGAATTAAGTGCTGGCATCAAACAACTGAACGCTTCAACCACAGGCAGAGCAGAGCTCTTACTCCTTGGCTGCCCTTTGGAGCAACAGTACAGATATTTCAGTTCTGGCAGTTGCTGAGGGATGGGGTCTCTCGGACATTTTTCAAATCTTGCTGACACACTTCTCTGGGAAGCCCTCTGGGGCAGGTGGGCAGACCTTACCTTCACAACCTGCTCTAACAGCAGCAGCTGCCCATGGCTTCCTGCCATCCGCTGTTCTCCATTCTTGTTTGGAATTAGTGAACATTAAATATGCCACTGTCTTTCAAAGCAACATAGATGACCAATTAGCATGCTGCTGGTTGGAACAGTGTCTGATAAAATTCAGCTCATGGAAACTGAAATGCAGCCTACCCTTGCCTGCAACTACAACGCTGTACTTATTTACGTATTTGGAGTACTTCTGTGTAGGCTCCTATTCCATTCCATTGACAACCAGTGATAAAAAAACCATACTACTGAAAAAAAAATTCTGATCTCAATTTTGTGCCACCTCTATTTGAAGTGTCCAAGGAAGGTCCTGGTGAAGATTTTAACAGGATCAAGAAAAAAGGTGTCTGCACAACAGGACTATATTTTTCCACTTAAAATAGCCACCACGTGCTGGCAGAAGGCTGAGGGACGTTGGGAGAAGAAAGCAGGGGATCTAAGCCAAGGTAGCTTACCGCATGGACACTGAATGATGAACCTTTGATTCAGCAGTTTGACATCCCCCCCCACCCCCCCCCCCCCGAAAAAAAAAAAAAAGTTGTGGCCAGAGGAGATGAGGTGTTACCTGGGAGCTCAGCTGGTTGTTTTGCCATTGCAGCAGCACGTGGAAATTCTCTGCATGTTTCAAGACTGCCCTGCTGGCACTAATTTCAGGGTAGAAAACAGTGGCTATTCTGTTAACAGAGGATTTCAGATCCCCATTTGTGTGTTTCCTCACGTTCCAAGGACAAACTTGGCCAGGGTAAAGCAAGAATTGCCCAGTGGAAAACCAAGAATTTTCTACATGAACTGATTTCTGTATTTCTTTAGAATTCTGGTACAAGTTTGTTAAGTTTCAGCTAGTTTTAGGGCCAAGTTTGTTTACTTTAGATTAAACTTCTGTTTTAAAACATGACCAGGTCCCTTTTTAATGGGTGCTGGTGCTCACAGCTGGGACTGTCAGACTGGATCATGGACAAAGCTGTGGTTACAGCCTCACTTACACCTCCTTACAACTTACCCTACATAATGCATGTAAACGCATCGGCCACGATGCATTGTATAAAAAGAAAAAATGCAGAAAACTAAGAATAAGATCGCCACCCCCCACCCCTGGAGCTTGCGGGATTGGCAGGGATCTCGTCTTCACAGAAAATTATCCTGAGAGCACAAGTCCCCAAGTTTTCTTATAATACATCTTAGTCTGATCAAACTCCCACTGAAATAAACAGCAATATTTGTGCTGATTTTAAATAGCTGGCAAAAGTCTATGATAAAATAGTATTTTGAGCACCTATTCTGATAAATTCCTTTTAATACACTAGCACATAATTTATTGCCTATTTATGCCAAATAAGTCAGTGGAAGAACTCTGCAATTGAGCTGCGCTGATGCATGCTACTGTAAATTACAGTGTTTTGCACAAATACAGATGCCAGACTAGACACTGCATCGCAAGTTGTTTCCTGGGTCACTTGCCATCGCTGCCTATGGGGAAGATGGTAATTCAGTGAAGGAAAAATACTGCACGTGCCGAACACATGTCCAAAAATCAAACTCCAAAGTCTGTGAATAGCAGTTTGCTGCATTTGCAGAAGTTTGGGAAGCTCTCGAACACTGTAATAGCTGCTCTGGAGAAGCATCACAGTTCTGGCTCTGCAGTTCTACCACCATGGCAAAAGGACTCGGGGGAAACAAAAGCTCGTTCCTCTCCTGGGTGTTTAACAGGAAACATGTGAAACCAGGCTCTGCCAAAATTATTTTTGGGGTAAGTCTCAATTATTCATGACAGCCACATGCTAATAGATGATATGATGAAATGCGAGACAATGAGAGACTTCAGAAGTATGTAGGCTATGCTTAACTATTTGTCATAAGCAAAAGTCTGCACCAGTATCTACGCTTTCTGCTGCTACGTGCTCGCAAAGCATTACCCCCCATAAACGCTGCATCTCTTTGTCTGATCCCAGTCACACCATGACAGCAGTTTGTGCACAGCTAAAAAGGATGGATTGTTTTTTCTATTTCTTTATTATTCAGCTGACCCTTGTGAAAGCCTAAAACCCAAATCCTCCAGAGAAAGAGCACACACTAAAGCTGATACTCAACTGCAGAACGATTCCAGTTGTGTCCAAGGAGGTGAGTACTGGGCAGTGCTCATCTCCCTGCTTCTCTGTTCACAGAAATACAATTTTTTTTATTGCCTAATCAGATGGCTGCTGTTCACCAAAGCCTTAGCTCCATGCCTCCAGTGACGCCTGCCAGCAAGTTAAGGCAGAATCCAGCAGAGCACTGAGTTCTTACCGTGACCTGCAGATCTCGAGCAACCTCATGCAACTTGGAACATTTTTTTATCCCCCAAAGCAGGCGCACGCTTCCATGTAATCTCTCTCCCCCCCTCTCTCCCCCTCTTGTCTGTTTGTGGCATTGATTACCAGAACTATGTGGTTGGTTGATTGGCAGCTGTATTATAGTGTCTCCTGCTTATGAAAAAACAAATACAAGCATTTAGAAGCAAACCACAAGGTCATTTCTTTCTGATTTTTTGCTAATTGAGTAGTCTGCATTCATCCTCACTGAACAGACACAGCAGCAATTTCCGTAGCTAATACAAAATAACTTAACCATGAAATAAGCAGAGGTGCTACTTAAACATTTTATTCTCCACTTCTGTTTGTCCCAGCATTCTATTTACCTCTGACACTCATTAACATGCTTGGCATATTAAAAAAAAATAAATCCGTATTCCATCAGTGAGGTTCTTATAATAAATTCTCAAGTTTTACCCTCTCAAAATGCTATGTTGAAGGATTTTTTTCCTACTAACCACCACCACGAATTGCAGTGCACTCCAGAAAATAATACAAGATTGCTGTGGATCTTCAGTTGTGGATCTTACAAGTCTAAGTCAGCGATACATACCATGTATATTTCTTTGCATGCAAGACATTTAGACATCTTGTAACTGCAACATAAAAGCTTTTTTCATATGTATTCTTTCCCCTGCAGCTGCTTGGACAAAGATTTCTACACCCTCCAGTCTGCCAGCTCATCTACTCTAAAAATCAACAGGGTTAACGAAGACCTGCTAACCGTACAGTATTTAACTATAACTTGGCTCAATTTAACCTGTAGAGCTTAGGAACTGTTCCCAGGCACCTGAGTGCCTGTGGTGAAAGCACCTAGCCAAGGTGAACTGGAGAAGAACCAGCTCTGATCTCACCAGAGATTTCAGCGTCTTTGGCCATGACGTAGGATTCAGGGAGGCTGGAGCAGTGACCTCAACTGTAGGGCAAAGCACATGGGCTGACACCTAGGCAGCTGTGTGTTCCCACCGAATAAGGGCGTGTGCAGTTGGTGTCTGTGGTTTCACAGCAAAGAGCTGCTCTTTAAGTGTTGGTGACTTGTTTTGGCCGGAACCTACACCTTTGTAACAGCACCAGTGATCTTTGGCTGCCAAGTCAGCTGGGATTCTCGCTCCAGCCATGCAAGGCTTTCCTCTTGCTGCACACAACCCTGCCAAAAAAAAACAGCTTATGTGGGAGGAAATCGGTCCCACTATGAAGAACGTTAAAAAAAAAAAAGCTAATTAAATACTGCACAGCTTTGAGTAAGTGAAGGCAAAGCAAGTATTCGTAATGCATGTGTAACAGGACACAGTATTAGCTTGGAGGGATTCTGCATTAGTCTAAGGCAAGTTCACAACACAGGAGCTCTTCCACATCTCTCTGCATGAGGAAACCTTGGAGATCGGCTTCTCAAGCACTGGCTTTCTTCATAGCAAAAGATAAGAGAACTACCAAGCATTCTTCCAGTGGGACTTGTTTCATATCTCACCAGTGTGGCAGGAGAGACAAGTCTGTCTCTTTACGAAGAGCTGGCTGGATGCACACCCCTCTGACGTCTAAATGAAGTTGTCTCGCAGGTGATGACAGCTACAAGCTGGAGTAGTGTGTTGCTGCCTGGATTGGCACAGTAGCCCAAGGACAACATAGAAACTGTCAAACACCCAGCTGGTCCTCCAAGATCCCCAGGGTGGTGGGTGGCACAGGTGGCAGACAGCTCTGCCATAACAGACCGGCCCGCGGTTGGCCCTAGCCTGTGCATGGGAAGGAACTGAGTATCGTTTCACCACCGACAAAGCAGAGAGTTGTGGCAGATGGAGGGCTTTTCCTCCTTTACTGACTAAAGCAAAGCTTGCTGCCCACAATCTAGAGATGTGTACTGAAGGGCACTCAGCACCCTAAGCCTACTCGAGGTACCCACCACACCTTTTTTTCAGAAGCCTTCAGCAGAGTAGAAGGGTCATCTGAAAGCGTGCTCCTGGTCTGAGCACCTACACAGGGATGCTGCCTTCCAGCCCCGCAGGCTGCAACAGCAGACAAAATGACTGCCTCTGGCCTTCCTCCTTTTTTCTCTCTCCAGTCATATGCACAGCTTGGAACAACAAACCTTTGCAAAGATTGCCCTAACCATAAATATTTACCAAGGTCTATAATAGCTTCAAATTACTTTGCTTAGAGCACAGTACTAGCTTTTCCAGAGGGGCGAGAACAAATGGAAGGAGAAACCAGGAGTACATTTACAGATGGCACACGTAAAAAAACCCAGCTTCCATTTCTTTGTGTCGTATGGAATAGCCATCACGTCCTAGCAAACCATCGTGGGCTGTGTTAGGAACACGAGACATGGAATAAGCCACCAGAGGAAAAGAAAAATATTTCAGGACACTGAGGCACTGTCAGATGTACAGTACAAGCTCAAGTAGAGCTGAACTGTGCCATTAGTGATTATAATGAAGCATAACTAAAATGCTTGTCGACGTTGAAGGAGCCTTGTAGATAAAGATATGCAGCACCTTAACACAAGTGATAACTTTCACCCTTTTCTTCTTCCAAACAACTTTGAAAAAGCACTGAGATTGTTCAAACAAATTTCTAGTGCAGGGAATGCAAACAGAACATCCTGCGCATTTCCAGTACTTCTGGCATAGCTAGAAGGCACAGTAAGGGTTCATAGACTCCAAGGACACAAGCCAACTCTGCAAAGGCACACCAGTTACCCCACCACCACCATAAATGAAAAAGAAGTCATGCAACAGGACCTTCGCAGTCTGGTAATACACGAGGCAACATTAGCAGGCTCTGACCTAACAGAAGCGTATCATTACAAACAGCACTTTCTCACAGAAGCACCTACGTCAGAGCACTTGCAAATCCATCCCACTCCCGACCTCATCCAAGCACAGAAAAGAACCAGCTAGCAATGTTTCTACAGTGGCTCCCCCAGCAGCGATTTTGTACAGTTGCCAGTTCTCTTTCATGTGAAGGAGAGGTGTTCCCTCTCATTGCTGTATAGTGAGAGACAGCTGTGACAGCCCTTGACTTGATGAGCCATAAGCTTTTCACTGGAAACCAAGAAAGAGCGGGGAGGGTGGGGTGGGAATCAGAAAGTTTTCCTTCATCGAATTTGTATTTTAATGCCCTTTTGTCTTGATTTGTTTTAAATACAAAAAGGATCATGATGGTACATGCTGTGAGCTGTCTAAGCCTTTCAGGGTTTTCTCTGTACCTCCGCTTAAGAGCAGGTAACTCTAAAATGCAAACAGACCCTGGAGCTTACTTCTGTCATCCCTGCTCTTTCCTCTTATTGCTTGCATGGATTTACCAGACTTAAAAAGCAACCCTGAAGGCCTGAGAACTGTTTCATGCAGCCGTAAACCCTCTTAAAGTGGCCATATTTGCTTACTAACCATTGTAAAGGAACAGAGTAGCGACACCCAAAAAAGCAAAGAACAACAATGTGTGCCACATATGCGTTCTGAAAGGAGCGCTTTGCTTTCAGTACCTGTGAGAAGTCTCACGCTCATCACAGGTACTACTAACCCCAGCCCCGGCACAGCCCCACACTAGGTTACAAGAACACCCACTCCCGCAGCGCAGCAGGCAGTCACAGGTACCTCCACAAGTGCAGCTTACCATTAGCACAGCAGCTAAGCGCTGGCCATCGCCACCTGACCTTGAACCCAAGGATATTTGCCTTCCAAACAACTCTTGACAAAGCCACCCCCCAAAGGGGAGAACAGCCACTCTTTGCACATTACCCTGAAAAAATTTATCTCCCAAGTTATGCTAGATATTTTTTAAATTCAGTACAGAAAAATAGCAAAAAATGGCTTAGTGCTAAATATTTGTTCTACAAAACCATCCCTCTGCACCATCTGCTCAAGCTTCAGCATCCCATCATTTTCATGCAGACAGTCAGCGTGCTGATATGGTAACAAAGAAGGATAAGCACAGATCAGTGTCAGAAGCTACCTAGAAAACGAACACATTTGCTGGTATAGAGAAATCACAGGCACTAGAGAGACAAGTTACAGTCGTCTTCTAGGTGCGTAGTACGTGCTGCAGGGGGGCACCCATGAGCCCCTGTATGCGATGGGAACGTTTTCCTGTGAATTCTCAAATAAGCAGAACAACTCATGGGTTCTTGAAAGGAAAGTCTTCTCCAAAGGACCATACCATGCAAGAAAGACCCACGTTCTGCACCCACAGGAGACAGCCCAGATGGACAGCTGAGGCACATTGCCATTCATACTTCATTCAAACCAATCTTCGTATTTGTATTACAAGCTTCTACGGATCCCATTTTGGGAGAACTTAAAAGGACTGCTCTCCCTGATACGCCCAAAATACGTTACCACATGGAGCTGATGTGTGCACATATGGTTGCCAACCCTTCTCTCAGAGGGGCGTGGGGTCCAGCAATGCTCTGCACAAAAAAAATAGAAGACCAAGCACCGCCGTTGGAGGTGGAGGAGGTGGGCCATCATATCACACAGTGCCACTTCCGACAAATAGCTCAGAACAGCTGGACAACGCAGGTGGGAGCAAACTCGGCACTTGCTGCTGTGGCAGGGTAAGCGAACACTGGCAGAGAGGTAAAAGTGTTGCCCTCAGCTTCACATCAAGAGGCCCAAGATCCCAGAGCACCAGCTGGGGAACGCTGAGGTCTAGTGGCACAAGGTAGGAAAAACAAAGACAAAGGTGTGCATCTCCCTTTTCCTGCCCTGCCTATGGACGGGCTAATGCTGGTGGACTGCAGGAAGGCTGCAAGAGCTGATCAGTCCACCCTGGCACACCTGATGGTGTCCAAGCCTTTCACTGGGGACAAGTGGCACTTGTGAGTGAGTGCAAACACCTGGAATGTGGCTCAGGATCAGTAAAGCACTGAAATCCAAACAACACAGGCAGCTACACAGCATGAAGCATGAAGCAGCCAAGCACCCTGCCTGAAATGACTGCAGGTGTGCTCCAGCACCGACATCACATGTCAAGCAGTGAGAGGGATGACAGCAGAGCATGGTCTCGCTGGGCACAGCAGGGAAAATATTTCAGGGCTGGGTGCAAGCACACAAGCAAAACAAGCAGTTTTGAGAGCACATGTGTGAGCGCTCAAGCTCCACAGCCACCAGCGAGAACAAGAATACAAATGCATGCTTCTTGTTGAAATTGTTTAACAACATAGGTTATATATAAATTCCAACTGTTATGTTGCCTAAATTAAAGTATGGTTATATTAAAAACAGGGTCCAGTTGCCAAGCAATGAGATTTTACTTCCCCAGTAGGTTTTTGACTTCCATCTATGTGAATATACTCCACTATTAGCAAAAACATCTCTAAATTGCACCAACTGCACTTCTTGAATTCTGTGATCAGCCACTACAGAAAAATTGATTAGCGGAAGAATCAAAACCATTATAAAAACATACTCTGTATCTTGTGGACAGATAAATTCCTGAAGGTGCTGGAATAAAAACCACAACACAATAATTTATATGCAGAGAGAGAGATACGTATATACGCACTACCTGGAATCCAATCTGCTGTCAGTCAGCTTTTTACATGAGTATAAGCTTGTGCCATCCATCAACAGCCAAGCCCACACTGTCACAGCTATCATTCTGTAACATCTTACAACGTTTGTGAGTAAAGCATTTTGCTTTTTGTCCTTTACAGAAACAAGAATTTCTGGTATAGCCTAATCAATGTGCAGAACTAAGTTACCAAGGCTCGAAGTGAGTCATGAAGTGTAAGACAGCATTGGCTAAATTGAGAGCCGTTACATAAAAACATCCCAAGATGTCCATTCTCTACAAGCCCAGCTCTGTTGGTTGCACCAACATGAGCAGTGACAAAACATACTCTTGATGAGTACACAGATGCTGCCAGGAAATTTGAGGTCCTGTGCCAAGTACCCGAAAGCCCTCTTCAGTGCTTCCAGCAAACCTGAGCGCACAGTCAGCTCTGCAGACCTGCAGGATGGAAACCATGAGGATGACAAGATCTCGTGACTCAGTTTGTCTCATAGGGCAACGCAAGGATAGGACCTTGGGCTGCAGTTTAAGACACATGAAACATCCATCAGCAACCCCAAGTGTAAGGATAATGTGTTAGAAGGCACTGCAGTCGTACACTGTTGCATTTAGGCACTCAGAGTATGCACACTCCGAGAATCAAACAGGTAAACAGATTTCCTCACCTGCAGAGTCCAGGAAGGAAGCCACATGCTTGCCACAGGCACTGTGTGCTCCAGTACAAATTTTATCTTTGAGCTGTTACTCTGCAGTGAGAAAAGTGCCTGAAGCCTTTTACCAGAATGAAGACCTCTGAGCAGGAGCAGAGGCTCAGCCTTCACCACTGAGCTGTTAGAATGTCCTGAATTCAGACATCCACGCCAAAGCTGATGGGAGGCAATGTTAATGAACCCTTCAGAAGTACTTGCTTCCTGGAGGAAACATCAACAGCCTCCTCATTTCAGGCTTCATGAAAACAGCACGTTAACCCTTCAAGCAGCTAGAAAGGAGAGGTGGCATTTACGTACAACTCTCATACGCTCTTACCAGCAGATCACTGAGTTTTGGGCAAGCAGACATTAATTCTTTGTGGATCACGCTCCTCAGATGGATGGACAGATTACAAAACACAGCCTCATGGTCATGCATGACAAGAAACAGTTTTTGGCTGGCAGAAAGCATTCTGGTACACAAGGCCCCTTTTTCTCAGGACTTTTGGAAAAGAAGTGCAGTGATTTCTATTCAATCCTGTATGAGGCATAGAAGAGTTAGTCCTACAAGATGTACTTACAAGTAACTTGAATTCAAAGATTTTCCTGTGGTCTATTCCTGTTAAGTGATATTGGGGTTTTGTTAATAATAATAGAACATGCGTGTCTCTAAGCATAACTGCATTATAGTAAGGATTTCAAAATGAATGCCAGCAGGTTCTTTCAAAGACGCTGATGTTCCCACAGTGTATGATGAATGAACACATGTGGGTTCTCTCTCTGACACACGGCATCAACAGTACATTCATACTGTGATTTGCTGATTATAGCTAAAACCAGAGCAAAGAAACGCAATCCAGGTCCAGAATGGTACACCCATAAAAACTGGCAGGTAAGTGTTTTCCTTTAGAGTTACACTTCAGAATACATTAAGCTGACATTCCCTCTTTGTGTACAGCTTAGTGAAATGAAGCTAGAATATCACAGCTCTTCAAAATACAGGTGAAGAGACGATCTTGCACAGCCACAGGCAGCAAATCCTCATTAAAACTCTTTTCCCATTACAAGCTGAAAAATCCACCTTTCTGTGGCTCTTGCCTGGTGCTCAGCATAATGCCTTACTTGTGCACAAACATTTTGTCCAGGTACGCGGACTTAAACTGGATGGATGTTCAAATCCTTTTCACAGCAAAAGCAAATGGAAAATGCTTATTTCTCCTAGGATTTGTAATCATCCTCCCACCAAGACAAGCCGTGTTTTCAGAGAACACCCAGCCCCAAAGTTGCTAGCCCCACTGCTCCATTCCCGTTTAGGTAGTTTTCCACAAAGAAAAATGTATGAGCTACTCCAAATATTCAGCCTGAGAATTTAAAACATAAGCATGTTACAACTCCCTTTTCATATTTATCCAACAATTCGGTCATCAGGATGTAGTTTTGCCCTGTGGAACAGCACTGCTGGAAATTCAAGTTGCCATCACTACTGCCAGGCTGCCTACTTCCAGCAAGCTCCAGCCTACACCACCTTTTGCAGACAAGATACACGTAAAACACTGGTACACTACTGCCCTTTTGCTCTCTCCTGGATGTGACAAAGAGTTTTGTGGCTTCCAAAAAACAACGCAAAGAAAACTCACCAGAACAAAAGCAACGCTTTTGGAGATCTGCAATGAATGGCGATGCTGCAGAGCACCCTGGGGCTTATTTTAGGATCCCCTCCAGGGCTGTAGGCTGCTTCTCTAACATGGAGGGATCAACAGAAGCTGGCTGGCAGGCAGACACAATTCCTCTTTCGAGACCCCCCAAGCAGTGTTGCAGAGCACTTGAATACCTTCAATAACCATTTTAGCTCACCTTACCAGTGGTCTGTTACAGGAAAGAAAGGCTGCCTTCCTGATTCCCCGCTTACGGTTCCCACAGGCAGACTGGGGTCTGAATAATTACACGGGCTTCAAAGATTGTCAGAGCCCCTGCTGATAGCTTCTGTTGCTTGAGAGGTGGGAGAGATACCATGGAAATGCTACTTGTGTGCACAGAGCTACCTACATGCTGCACACATCACTGAGTAGCAGGGGAAAATACCAGCACCTGGTGCGTGGGGCCAGGGTGTGTACACTGCCAGAGGACAGGTAGGAGATGCAATGTGACACACAACACCGCATCTTTCTCTCTGGGAGAGGTACAACCAAGGCTGGCCTCAACAGAGAGCTTTCACCAGTTTTGTGGAGGAGAAAACAAATGTTTTTATTTAAAAATGTTAAATAAACCCACTGGTATTTCAAGTAGAGAACAATGTAAGAAACGATTACCTGCTTAGAGTACACAAAGGTGCAGTGACTGTACTGATTTGCTTCATTCCCTGGCAGCAGCTGTGAGAGATGGATAATCGCCTCTCACTGCCCAAGCACAGAGCAGAGGCCAACCGCAGACCCAAAACTACAACTGGCCGGTCCAGCTCCGGGGGACCTGCAGACACCCGTAAAACAGACGCGACGAGGAAGTGATGGAGCTTGCTCTAAGAGCAAAGAGAAACCCTCGTCTCCCTGTTCAGCAGGCAGATGAACAAGAAATGTAAATATACTCTGATTCTGTGTCCCCAGAATATGTGCTGGCACGGCCAAAATCAGAGAAGTCCTCCTCCCCCAAACCACCCAGAAAACACATGCCCTTCACGGCATGCCACCCATCATTTACACCCCTTTTCTCCTCTTGGCTGAGGAAGGACAGTTTCTTGGGTTTCTTGCCAAGATTTCCTGACCTCACACAGAAACTGGCAGGTCTGGATCTAAACTCAAGGCCTAACGGTCCCATAATTACGTGATGCACAGCAGGGAGCAGGAAGCTATTTCGAGGCACACCTGCAAGTGTTGTACACCACTTAGCAAAATGCACGGGCAGGGGAGCATTTGTATTTTTTTAAAACCTATACTGCCACCACAATCTTTTCACATGTCTGAGCCTAGCAACGGTTTTCCCTTTCTGACCACCCAAAGGAGACCTCACAGCTTTCACCCATGCTTGGTTTGTTTTCTTGTAAACGGTCCACACAGTTGAATCTTGCAAAAGTGGTGGAACGGAAATTTATTCGCCGCAGTTATTTTTCCATATAAGATATGCAAGAGGCTTTAAGTAACTAAAAGCCTGCTTTTTTGATGCTGAACCAGGGGAGAAAAAAAAAAAATCACAGAAAGGCTAATACAAGCTAGCACAATTATTAGCTATTGATACAACTGCTGCGAAACGAGTAGTGTGGAACCATTATTCATAACGTATTTTTGATAACTGCAACATAACGTACTGAGTTTTGCAAGGTGTTTAACATAATGCAAGATATTCAGATTAAAAAATGAACACAAGTTGCACAGAATACCCTATTTTTGCATTGTCCAGGAATGAAGCCAATCTTGTAATTGTATCAAGTGTGATGTTTTCTCTGGTGAGCTAATTCTTGGGAAGTAGAATTAGCAAAACACAGTCAAAGTCCTGCTGTCAGGACATACGTAATCCCAAGGATCTGATCCCTTCTGACAGAAGCATGTACCGCCACAAAGCCAGCAGCCTCGCAGACAGCATCAGTGCAAAGCAGAGCCGCAGCGGAAATCCAGAGGTGAGGAAAGGAAGGCAGGCACCTTGCTGCAGACCTGCCTCTGGCGCACATTTTCTCTGACTCTGGAAAAAGTAGATCTGAGTAATTTAAGGCTCTCAACCTGCATCTAATGAACCAAACCCCACAAGGCTGTCGGAGGGGAGGAAGGTGAACAGGGGCCTGTCACCCTGGCAAGGGGAATGCAGGCAGGGATAGACTGAAAGGGCACAGTGCAAGCAAGGGAAACATGTGACGGGACAAACACAAGGGCTGAAGTCAAAACACTTCTTGGGCCAACACCTTCTTCCTGTGAGAGACTGAATTGGCCCCTGGAGCCATTTGTCTCAAAGATTGTTAAGCAAGATACGCCTCTGACTGATAAGGCCACTGACCATCCAGGAGAGGAGATCTGAACTGTCATCTGGAGCCGTTTGTCTCAAAGTTTGTTTGTTGTGAGAGATTGAACTGTGAACTGTTTCCATTTGTCTCTGGGGTGGCTTGTCAGGCAGGGTGCTTCTCTGGCTGATAAGGCCATTTAGGCATCCAGGGAGGAGACCGGGCTGGAGCCAGCAAAGTATGCAGGAATGGAGGAGACTACCATTGTCTGGAGTCTTTGAGATAACTACTGTTTTCCTGGCGTTGATCACGCGAAGGTCGTGTGATAAACGAAACCTGCAGTGCATGAACAGTACGTATGTGCATGTATGGGACTATGCCCTATAAAAAACCGTGGAGACAAGCCGTGGGGGGGCACCCCATCACCAAAGAACTGAAGACTGAGGACCAACAAGACGCCGCTGGATCCATGGTGGTGACTATCTTTGCAACTCTCTCCCGACTGCTTGCTTGATTTCTACCTTTTTCTTCCATTCTATCCTATCGCTATTTTCTACTTTTGACACTTTTTATAATAAACACTCTTTTAGGTATACGGCATTTGACCTCGTTTGTGTCTTAATCTCCCTCTTGGGATCATATCGAAACCTTCCCCGACATTGGATCGGGACACTTCCCTGCAGGGAAGAGGACTCTGAAGGCTTGAGTCCTCATCCCGCTTCCATGTGGCGACAGGAGCCGGCAGGCGCACGGATGTCTGGCAGCACACAGGGGAAGGATGTCTTAGGCATCTATTGCAGCAGGACACGAGGTGCTGCCTGCTCTCCTGGACCCCTGATGCCCACAGAGCCAGGCGTCTCCAGTGACACCCAATGCATCCTGCCAGCTCTCCCATCTGCAGCCTCCCCAAGCCCACTGGTGCTGCACATTTTGCGTGCACCTGCTTAGGGAGGTTTTAGTTGGGTTCAGAGCTCCCCAGGCACAGGGCCATATTAAAGAACCACCTCCCATCTCACAGGGAAATCTGCTCCCCATCAAGCCCAGAACAGACCGAGAAAGGCCCGAAATAAACTCCCCGGCTTCGACACAGAAGTCGTACACATACCTGAGGTTCTTGGAGCTGTGTGGATACACTGAACATTCTCTGTGATCCCGCCTGCCAGCTATTATTGCCATTTTACAGACAGAGAAACATCAGAGGTAAAAAGAACACTTAAAGTACTGCTTGCTTCGGAGCCTGCCAACAAAAATGGCTTTGGGGAATTCAGACTAGGTTCTTTCCCAATTATTACTTCTATAGCCAAGTGGCTCTGCGATACTAAATTGCTTCTGTCACTGAAGTAAGCAGATCTGATCCTGAATACACACGAGGAGACAATCTACTCGTAGTGGTGGTGGGTTTTTGTAATTTTTCAGTGTAAGTGCGCTTTAACCGAGTTGACATTCTCCAGGACCTTGGACACTGATGGAAAATAATACTTCAAAGGCCATTTTAATTGATGTAGAGCTTCCTGTACCCCAGTACAGCTCTTAAGAGTCACAGAAAACCACTTTCAAGAACCCTCTGAGGATTCCCAAGTTAGTATTACAGCACTGCGTTTATGGAAGATAACTCCCAACACTGTTTAATTACATCTCTGACCTCTATACAGTTTTCTATTATAGGCCTCATTCTTGCCCCTTTCAAGTCCAACTCAAGCCATTCTGCAGGAGCAGGACACAAAGAGATCCTTAGCTCTGAAATTTGCATCAGGAAATAAGGGGGCAAGAAGGGATCGCACTTCTTCATGGCTTTTAGAAGATTAAACAAGAAAAAGAGGTATGTGACTTCCTTCATTTAAAATCAGTTTCATGGGGCAAATATATCTCAAAGTTTCCTTAGTCGTAAAGGAGGAATTAAAGGAGGAAGTCTGTACTTCTTGCAAAAACTGTAATTATTTTTAAATCTTACGATTGCCACAGGGAAGCTGAGGGTTAGACGGGATCTCCAGTGGTCCTTCCAAGAGGGAATAACCTCCGTGTAGCTCCCAAGAGACACCAGCCTAAGCCTTCCTTAAAGGCCTTCAAGGACCATGATTCCTCACCTTCTTAAGTAAGTACTCCGTTCCCTTGCTTCACTTCTCTTCCTAGTTAAAATGTTTTCTAATATCCAAACCTAAACTTTCCTTGCCACAGGTAAGTGATAACTGGTTATCTTCCAAGTGTGTGTAGAGAAGGACTGGAATACAGCTTTCTTTGCAAGGCTACCTTTACACTTTGCAAAGCTCATCTCCGCTCCCTCCATCAATCTTTTAAGCCCAAACAACCCCTTCACTTTTGCGCCCCCTTGTAAATCATATTTTCTAAGCTGAACACTGTGATCTCCTACAGAACCTCCCGAATTCTCCTACAGAAACTCCCGAATTCTCCTACAGCTTTTAAAAGTGCAATGCTCAAAACTAAACCCATCAGTCTGGCTTCATCATTACTGAGCTGAAGAGACTAATTAAATTGCACGCTTGCAATGCTCCTGTTAATGCATCCCCAAGTGAAGGCGTGGGCTCTGGTTTTGGATTTTCTACCACAAAGGCCTCTCGCTGCTGACGCACACTCAGTTTGTGATCCATCTTAATCCCCAGATCCTTCTCCGCAATGTCACTTCTCTAGGCGTTCCCAGCTCTGCATATGACTTCCCCTTCCCAGGACCATCCCCAACTGACTTCGGGCAACATCTCCAGTTTATAAACACCATTTTGAACTCTGATTCTGTATTCCAGAGTGCTTATAAGCACTCTTGATGGCAATCACAAATAACTGAGACCAGAGAAATTTTGGAAGAGTATTATCCAGGTCGTAACTTGAGAGCCTTTGTGTCATCGATGACATGCCAGTGAGACACCCCTGTCTCTGTGCAGCAGGTGACTATCGCACCTTCTCACGTAGCCAGCTGTGCCACCACACAGTACTGATTTCAGGGCACAGACAGAAAAAACCCCATTGTTCTGAACTGATTTCAAATGAACCCCAAATCAAGGTGAAATTCCTAGAATGTGTATTTATTTCAAGTAGAAGCTCTCATCTAAATAAAAGGTGGCTTTTTAGGCAGGCCCTTTTCCCCATTAAGGAAAATTTGCAAGAAGTGTGTGTGAGGGGGAACCCACATCAGAGATCAAATTACAAGGAGAGATGGCGACAGACTGAGAAGGAGGATGGGATGTCAGGAGCCAAGGGACACCCTCAGCAGCACCAAGCAATCCTCACATAAGGGTCCAACTTCAACCCCAACCATCCAGGCCTTAAGATCTCCAAAATGCAACATGACCCAAGTTACAGCTTCATCACCATTTCCTGACCTCATACCGAGACGCTGTTTGAAAGGCTGCTCTTTAAGGCTGTATGTGATTAATTATTCATCAAACTATGTTTGGACATCCACAGTTCAATCCCAGCCTCCATGATTATACACATCAGTATCTCGAATACAGATATTAAAGTCGTTGGGCGCCTTTTCAACAGAGTTGGAGCAACACTGGATTTTCAAACAGTGACTATCTGCTATATATATATATATCCTAAAGCAGTTCCTTCTCCACTCAAAAGATTTTAAACCGTATGCCTGCAAGAAGAAAAGAATTAGAACCGAGAACGAAGTAGCTGGCGAGTGCCTCCTCCGGCGAAAAGGACAGCCCTCCGCAGCAGCAGCGGTGTGTGAAGGCAGCAGCCAGCGCCACAAGCAGCTCACCCTTCGGCCGTCCCCCGGCTCTGAGCTGAGGGGTGCCCGGCCGCAAGGCCCCGAGGCAACTCCCCCCCCCCCGCACCGCCGCG
>VYZV01012835.1:45731-66295 GCA_013401275.1 Pandion haliaetus | reverse complement strand
TCAGCACCACCCGCTGCCCCGCTGCCCCAGCCGGCCGCCCGGGGCCGGGCCGGGGGTACGGCGGTGAGCCGAGGGCAAAGCCGCTCCGGGAGCACCGTGGTCGGTGGCGGCGTGCCAAGGCCGGCCCGGCCGGAGGTCAGGTCACCCCCTCGGGCTGCCCGGCGCGGCTGTGTTACACGGGGAACACCAGGTCTGCCGCGCGGGGAGTGCACGCAAGGGCACCTGCCNCGGCAGGAGTACACGTGCACGAGCAACGAGCGGTCCTTCTAAGCCAGCCTGGCTTTCAGCAGAGATGAGCAATGCCAGCGGCCCATCGTGCCAGGAACTCCGGGGCCAGCCAGCTCCCCGGAGCGTCCCTCTCTCGCCCCTGCCATGACAGGGGCTTTGTTAAATGGGTTCCAGGCACCCTCGCATCCGGACGGCAGCATCCAAGCAGTGGGAGAAGGAGGCGAGCCGGGCTCGATTACACGATCAGGTACAAGCGATCTGGGGCACCCCACGTGTGTGGCTCTTGGCCGTTTTACGAGACAGGTGGACACAGATAGTCCCTGCAGTGCCAATGTCAATGGAGCAGGAGACACAGGCAGTTCTTGGTTTGTGTTTTATTCTTCATGCTACTTATTCTCAGGTCATCTAATCAGGGAACCCATTTCATTCTAAGCATGCAGTGATTTTAAAAACACTGATAAAGTTTATCTTCCATTTTGTAAAATAATCACTAGATATAATTTGGTTAATAATGATATAGAAGTGTATTGTTATTTTCCAACAATCGTATCTTTAGGCCAAAATTAAAGTTTGGATTTACGTTGAGCAGTGGCTACATTATTTGGTTTCCCAAGTGTAGTGGTGGCCTTGTTTCCCTGTCAAGTTTGAAAGTAAATTGTGTTTTATTGGCTCTCTGCTCAGTACTAGGAGAGTTGAAGTCAGCTTTCTGTTAGAACAGAAATCAAACCGGTCATTTTCATAGTCACTTACCTTTGTACAGTACCCAATAGCTCTTTGTCAGAGGTAGTAAAAAAATACTGATACTTACAAAAAATAGCCAAAACATACTTACAAAAAAATACTTTCTGTGTTCTCCAGAATATTCCCCGACAGTTCCTTTGAGGTCTGTCCTTGGGATAGATCCCAGAAGTGTCCCCATGCTGTATGCCCTCCTGAAGATGCGCTGAGAGAATCATTTGCTTCTTGCCAACAGAAGGAGCTTAAGAACAACCAAGTTGCAGGTGTATCACTGCGATCAGCTGTGCGCTTTATGGGTAAAAACAAGGGATGTGGGTCATAACTGCAGAGCAGAGGCTTGCACTGAGACTTTGAACAACCTCCGCCCGGCGTCTCTGACTTGTAGCACAGACCAGCTCCCTGCAGCACTGCTGGCCCTGGGACATTTCACCACTTGCACTGGCGCTGAGCCAGGCACAAGGCTGAAACCCACCAAACCAGCACGTACAGGTGAGCAGCTTCTACCCCGTGCACTGCCCTGTTCCCGGGTCAGGCTGCCAAACCCGTTTGCTGTACACGTTTACGCCATACTCTCCACCCGCGCACCCAAAGCACCCTTCGCCCCCAGAGCAAAGGCCCTGGAGGATGGAGTTTAACTGGCTGGGTGGTGTGGGGCTCATTGGGGGAAGCCTCTGGCCTGTGTTATGATGGAGGCCGCACAAAACAGTCCTGCTGGTCCCTTCTGAACCAAACCCTCCTTCGTTGCTAGGAGCAGGGACGAGCGCTTTGCCTCAGCATATGGGCCAGGCACCAGAGTGGGAGGGTTGGAACGCTCACCCACGGTACACCCAGCTCCTTTCAATGCAACGCACACGGGCAGTCAGCACATACCTGGTCTGCTGCTGCCCTGCCTGCCCTTATATGGTCCCGGGGAGTCCTTCACTCCCTCCTGCAGCATCTCAGTGCCAGCTGAGCCCTGGGCACACACAACTGCATCCCAGCTTACGCCCTCATCTCCTGGGATGTGCAAGCGGGGGCTAGAACCTCTCCCTTTCACAGGATAGTCGCCCACGGCTTGAGGGAGAGCTTTTCACCAGGCTGAAGGGACGTTTCTGAGGCTGGTTTTGATTTGTGGGACAAAAGCAATCAGAGCTGGCTGAGGGCGGCAGGTTTGCACCGTGCCTCAGGGACAAGGCCTGTCAAACTCAGCCTAAGTGGGCAGGATATGGGAGCCCAGATGCACTGAGCAGGTGCATCAGATGCTTTGAGCCTTCCTAGGCACTAGTCATCAGGACGGAGGGAGCTTCACAGGCCTGTTGATTTTAAATGCCTCCCGGGTTAATTGCATTGGAAAGTGAGTTTCCTGAATCACTCCTCGAGGCTTACCTGCCTTTGTTTTGCCAAAATCCCACTGAAATCTGCAAACATTCAGGACCTTGCTCAGCTCTTTGCAAGCACAGGAGAAACTGACTGCAAAATCAGGTGTTTCTTTGACACTGTCCTGTTGTCCTCCTGTTCCCTGGAGCACACCAGCACCAAACAGGGGATGCAGCTCAGCTCCCACGAGACCCCTGGCCCAAGGAGAACTGCCTCTTCTACCTGCTGGCACGAAGCCCTCCCTCTCCACCGCTGTTTCGCCTCCAGAGCTGCTCTCAGACCCAGCCTGGGTTGTAAGGTCACTTTCTGTTAAAAAAGAAATAAAGTGCAGGAAGGTGAACTACGGGTGACAGGAATGGGTGTAGGTGCTGCTGACAAGACTCAAGCGCCCCGTCCAATCCGGACAACCGCTGCAGGACAGCGCTTCTTAGCACGCCAAAAGGCAGGGAGCTTTTTGCCTCCCTTTGAAGGCCCAGTGCTGCAGGGGACACTGATCAAAGCTAGAGCAATTCTCTCCTTTGGTGCATTCCCATTCTTTACTGTTTTGCAAAATGCCTGTGGCTGAGCAGTTAATGGAGGCATCTGCTGCACTGGCAGAGTTCACGGACTTAATTAAAGACATCTAACAATTCTGCAGCTTCGTGCGAGAGAGCATGGCTACTCAACAGGGCTGAAACTGGGTATCCTCAGCCCTGAAAGCAAGCGTCCGTGCTGTGCAGAAAGCGTAGATCTCCAGCCAGACACACACATGAAAGCAGAAGCGGGGCCCAAAGATTAAGGATGGACTAGGGCCACCTTGCAATGTGTGTCACCAAGGCCTCACCATGCTGGAGAACTGTACAACCTCAGCTCACACTCACATAGCTTGGAACGGTCAGACTTGCAACGAATGAGCAGAGCTGGTGACATTCCTTGCCAGCAGGGATGGTTTTACCTGGAAAACATTTTTAACAGGTATTTTCTCACTGAGTGGAAATAGTTAGCTATTTTAAAAAGACAGGTGGGAAAACTAATCTTGTACCAAGTGGTTATCAAGTTCTCCTCTGCGCAGGGCTGTGTTCTCTCCCTGTTAAATGAAGGAACATTTCACTCATGGGCATATTTCTGGTATCACTGCATACTTGAGCTGATCGGGGACTTTGCAAGGCTGTTATTTTAACAGCTTACCAAAGAGGCTCACAGAATGGGCTGGTGCTTTCTGATTACATTGCATGTCAGCAGACACCAAGGGCTTCGAATCAGGCTGCCGAGCACAGGCCGCTGCCCTGCGGGGTTGAGGGCCGGGGAGCTGCGGTTGCCCTTTGGTGTGTTCTTGCCCTGCTGGGAGCAGAGCAGGCGAGAGGCAGGGACTCCCGCGCACTCCTGACAGCTGCGGAGAGCCTCGCACCTGCCCTTTCGGAGCTGCAAATGCAACTCTCAGTGACAGCAATGTCACTGATGGCTGACTGGGACATAAAGCAGACAGATCAATGCTGTGCTGCTTTGGTCGATATGAATTTACAAATGAACTTCTGTCAGGAGAGACATTACTAGTGTGAACAGCCTCTGTTCTCGGTAATTTCCATGAGGGGAGATGAGAAGGGGAATGGGCACATCAGATCCACCAGCACAAAAATGCTGCAGGTGAAGGAGGGGCATTTTGGCCGCAGGGTAGAAGCTGGTGGGTCTCGATATCCTGAGACCAGCATCTCTCATACAGCGGAAGGGCATGCCTTCCCCTCTGCAGCCTGCTCCCGCCACAAGGGGAATTGCCCTTTCCCAAGTCATCTCCGGTACGGGTGAACACCACAGCACGAGGCACAGGAGAGGCGATGTTGGCCTGGGCAGTGCATCGTGTCCAGAGCTGTCTTGCCGGATGACATGACAGCCGCCAGCACCAGCCAATACTCTTGTGTAACATGTCACGTGGAGTCTGCTCGCGTGGAAGCAGTGCTTCACCTTTGAGGAAATGCTGGGTTGCTCTCAGCTGTGGCACACAAGTGATTCGGGGGAAACTGCAGCAGTTTGCTGGGCCTAGAGTTGGCTCTTTCTCCGGTCCTGGAGAAAAATCCTCCCTGGAACCAGGCAGTTGGGTTGTCTTCTGACTTCTGAAGGGTTTCCTGCCCTCAGTTTTGCACCCTCACCCACTGAAGGACAGGGGTAGATAAAGGGCAAAATAAGACATATTCAGGAAAAAAGAAGCATGCAGCCTTTTCAGACACAAACTCCTCCACAAACAGGAAAATTACCTAATTGTACCATGCAGAGAAGCAATGGAGAAAAAACAAAGAACGAGCACGTTTTCTCTTTTCTACTATCCCATATGATACCATATAATCTGTCATTAGATAATCAAAGCAGTTTTATTAAAATAAAAAGCAAAAGTTAGACAGCTGATGTCCCTGAGAAGGGAACCCAGACCAACCTATTTCCCACACCAGACTGGAAGATATATTCACTAGGCACGAGAAATGGGAGACTTTGTCCCAAAGCATCAAGCCCTCAGCAAGTTTGGCTCACTCTCCCCTTGCTCTGCTCTCTGCTAGAGATCTGTCGCCTCCCTGCCTGCCTGCAGCAACGTTCCTGCCTGCACAGTTCTTGAGCCGTGTACTTCTCAGTGTGCCCTCGGCCCACGTGAAAACCCGGTAAGTGCCAGGCCATGTTTCAGTCTGGTCAATTAGAGCATGCTGAGATCCAAGACCTGGTAGCTGTAGGCAGGCAAGATAGGGAGTGTGATGACAACACATATCCACACTTAAGAGATGCCAGAAGATGTTTCTGCTTGGACAAAGCTGGGTGGGGATATTGATAATGTAGGATGGAGTCTGGATGCAGAAGGCCAGTCGTGAGCCAACACCACAGGGCAGGTTAGTCAGGTCGATGTATTTGTGGCTTTTCTGTCGTTTATTAGAATCTCCTCTGCAACAGGGAGGAGGGACGGTGCCAGCCCTGCCCCTTGCTCTGTGCCCAAACTTGCTCTCTCCAGTTCATTTGACTTGACCTCTGAAAGGTGCTGTGCCCCTTGTGCCATCTCTCCCCCTGCAGCAGGAAGGGAGCAGGTTCCAGCTGGCTGTCTTTGGGAGAGCCAGGGAATCCAGTGGAGGTGGGCTGCACAGGAAAGACCTGAACAAACTGGGAAATAGATTTAAGGCAGGATCTAGTAGATCCAGCAGGTCTTGGATGAATTGTGATCATCTCTCTCTTGCCTCCCACCATGATTTGCTTTGTGGGCTGTAAATGCTGCTCCCTCCCTTCCACAAAGACAGACTGGAAGGGATGTACAGCTGTGAAGACCTGAAGGCAGAGCAAAATGAGTCGGGCCTTTACACAGCAATGTGCAAAGAAGGTGGGTAAGGCTGGTGCTGAGAAGGAAGGGCGGCTGATGGCAGTGGTTACCTGCAGCAAGAGGGGGACTGAGATCAATCATCGGCCGAAGTTATTCTCTGCAAAGGCCCAGGAAGGTCAGTGACATTGTTTACGAACCTGTAGTGCTTTGGTTTTGATTGGAAATGACAGTGCAATTACAGCACCTGTTTCATGAGATCAGCCTCCATTGAGTGTATACAGCAGGCATCAATGAAATCACAGCTTGTTGCTTTGCTGGCTGAGGTAGGACATCCACTCTTTGAGGGGAGGGTTCCCCATAGCTACCAGCTTTTTCAGAAAGGCACTGGGCCGTAGCCCGGGAACATCAGGGTGGGCCTTGGAGTATTTCTGCAGTTTAGCCAGAACATGGGGGAGCCCAATGGTGGAAGCATAGAACATGGGGCCACCCCTGTGCTTTGGCCACCCATAGCCATTGATATAAATTACATCCAGGTGTTCTGGGCTGGATGCTATTCCCTCAGCCAGGATGTCAAACCCTTCATTGATGAGGGAAAACAAACACCGCTCCAGGATTTCTTCCTGGTCTATAAAGCGGGTCTTGATGTGATGGGTGTCTCTGTACTGGGACAGAAAGTTGTGAAGCCATGGATCTGGCTTGGCTGTCCTGCCCCCAGCCTTCTCGTACTGATACCAGCCTTTTCCAGTTTTCTGGCCAAATCTGCCATTCTCACACAGAAGATCAGGCAGTGGGCTGTAGCGATGGCCATACCGCTGGCGGGCAGGTGTTCCTGGAGGTAGTGAGGCCCCAGTGAGGCCCTGGCCCTTTCGAGACCTCCAGCCCACATCCAGCCCAGCAAGATCAGACATTCGGAAAGGTCCTATCTTAAAACCAAAACCTTCAAGAACCTGATCTACTGCTTCTGGTCTGCTTCCTTCCTCTAAAAGGAAAACTGCCTGTTGTACATATGGAAACATCATGCGATTCCCAACAAACCCAAAACAATTCCCTACCACCACTCCCACTTTTTTCAGCACTTTGGCTAGTTGCATAGCAGTGGCAATGGCGGTGGGGGATGTGTGATGGCCATAGATTATTTCTAATAGCCTCATCACATGAGCGGGGGAGAAGAAGTGTGTGCCAATGACGTGCTGTGGGTGGCTCGTGGCAGCAGCTATTTCATCGATGTTCAGGGCTGATGTGTTTGTACACAGAAAGGCCCCTGGTTTGCAGATTCTTGATAGCTTGTGGAATATTTCCTTCTTTAGTGCCATGTTCTCAAACACAGCCTCGATGACTAGATCTACATCACACAACACATCAAAGTCCACAGTGAAGTGGAGACGTGCAGGGTTATGGAAATCCAGGGTTTGGGCACCCTGCTCCATTTTCATAGCCTCACGTTCCAAAAGGAGCATCACAGCTTTTCTTCCCGTGTTCAGATACTCCAGATCCTGCTCCAGGGCTACCACAGGTATGTTGGCCTTAACCAGAGAAGTCACAATGCCTTGGCCCATTGTTCCCAGCCCTAGGGATAAAAGTGAGACAGAATCAGAGACTATGAATAGAAAATGTTACAATTAATCACTTGACAGGAGCATTTCCTTTGTATCTCCAGGATAAAAAGTGGAAGCCTATGCAAAATGAGTGGTGCACAGACAGAAGAAAAGAATTGAAGACTGGGAAAAAGGAAGGTGAATTCTCTCTTTCAGCAAGCTTAAATGTTTGAAAAGCAGTAGCATAGAGGCAAGTTAATGTCCTCTCAAGCTTACAAAATACCAGTGGGATTCACTCCAGTGTGCGCAGAGCATGTGATTCATGTCTTCTCCCTGCAAAGTTTCATACCTATGGAAACCAGCATCATTTAAGTTAGAACCTGGGGATCAAAGACAGGAGATCTGAGTTTCAGCTTCAACCCTGTTACCAACTTCTAGCAGGCAGTTCCACAAGCAAGCTTCATCCTGAGGATATCAGTGCCTCTCTGTTCTTCTGAGATGGTCCTTTATGGGCACTCACAGAACATTAGTGTAAGCAAATAGACCGACCCCACCCATAGATTTTGACACCAACAAAACTCAGACAATTGGTTTCTCCCTCCTCCTTCCAAGCTTCCTCTTTGTCTCCCTCTTCTTCTCCCTCTGCACTTCATTGCATAATATTTGAAGCAAAGAAAATTCAGCTGCTATTTCTGTAAAGGCTCGGACACTTACCTGCTCTAAACTTTGTCCCTAAAGTCTCGTATGTCTCTCATTGCCAGGTCAAATGGGATGGAACTAACACAGTGTTCTTAATCCAGAGTTCAACTTCTTCTATCTCCTTTTTAATCACTCTGGAACATCAGTAGCCTTTTGCTTGCTGTTTGCACTTTGTATCAGGCATCTCTGCCCACTGGGAACTCTCCAAGTCCTCCAACACAGGCCATTCCTAACTTCTGAAGATTCCCGAAGACACAGTCTGCCTTGTCCAACCACACAGTTAAAGCACTTGCCAGAATTCCTGTAACTGAGCATCCATTCAAGCTGTATTTTTTTTCCTCCAAGATCCATAAATGTGCTACTACCAGCTCATCCCCCCAGGAATACCAGTGTAGAGATTACTGGCTTGATCCTTTCCCTCCTTCGGAGCCCTTCCACCAGCTCTGCCCTCTATTACATTAAATGAAGCTGCACACTTACACTTTCCCATGATACACAACCCACACTATTTGTCCTGCTTTCCCATGATGGAGGCTTTTCAGACTAAGTTAATACAAACTAGTAGAAGAAGGCCAGCACAATTTTACCAGCTTTAAAAGTGCGAAGCATCTGAATGGGAGGATTATTAATATCCTAAATAAAGCAACAACTAGACAAACAATGGGTTTGTTATAATTCTGTAAAAATGATTTTTTTAATCCCAGGTTTACAAATGAAAGTCAGCTAAAGAAATAAACAGAAACAAGGGGATTAAAAAATTTGTCTAAAGCAGCTTTGTAAAGAGCTGAAACTATGTCATCATTTAAACAAGTTCCAACAACCAAGGTCAAACAAGGTAGTATGTTTTTCCTGCACGCTACAAACCCTTGGTTTAGTTCTGTCCACCCTCAGCTTGCGTACACACAAGACATTTAAAATATTTTCTGCTTAGCCACAAGAAGATAGCTTTTACAGACATCGCTTCTGGCAGCCTGCTTATAAACTGTTACAGTCCCAAGTAAATGCTGAAGTTCCTTTCTAGGAAATTAGATTTGCTACTTCATAATGAAGTACTACTAAAAACTAATTTGAAAAAAACCCCTATAATAACGTGAGTCAGTTCTTAGTATTTCAGTGTCCATGGTTTGCTGACTGAAAAAACACAAAAAGCTCCTCCTACTGTGCTCAGTACTCAGAGCCTTGGATGTGGTAGCAGGTACAATTAGAGACAGTTTTTTCCCTGTCTTTGGTGAGCTACACGAACTGCTTTCTTCTTGGACAGTGCAGGAGGGTAATTCACCATCTCATGCATACCCACCAAGCCCAGCCACATCTTTAAGGCTCTCTTTAGACATCAAGATAAAGTGTTTGCAGTTCAACATGGCTCCCTCTTGAATTCTCTTCCTTTCCAGGGTGGCGACCTGGGGTTTCTCCCTACAATTCCCAAGCTCTAGTAAAGAAATAACACGCACATCCTGGACCTTATTAACTCCCGTTCCTCTCAGCTTCAGTTTCATGACTGAAATCTTAGCAGTTCTCTCGCAATACGAACACGCTGCTTCTTCCTAAATCAAAACCTCTTCCATGAACAGAGGTTCTCCAGCCTTCTTTTCAAGGGACATTCTGCAGTGGTGTTAGCTGATTCCCCTGTTTGCATTCGTCCACATGTAGTATGAGTACTCCCATCTAGGTTTTAGCCACCCCATGATAGACAGGCATACATGCTTCTAGTAGTTCACTTTCTAGGCCACAGGAATAGGCTTCTAGATAAGATAGGAGCTTGCCAAGCTTGTTTCTGACCTAGAAAAGCTGTCTCTCAACTTACTACGTAACTCTTCAGTGGCCTGTATGAAATGATGTTTAATGAAGCTGGCAGAGAGAGTAATGAAAGCCCCAAGGGTTTTGTTACATTAGAGCTTGCACAGCGTGACTCCCTGGAAATATTTTCTAAAACTGGGCTATAAAACTAAGGAGAGATTTGGCTATCTAGCAGGGAAAGAAGCATTTTTGAGGGCTCCCCTTTTCAATTTTATAAAGCTGAGTAATCTTGGGGAAGAATATATTAGAGCAGAAAAAAATGGCAGGGAATCATTGGGCCTTACATGTGTAGAAGGCTGTAGAAGAAAGACAAAGGGAAATGGCGCATGCTCAGCTCAGATCCCACAGACCAAAACATGGCTAGGAACTACTCCAGAATTTCTACTGTATGTTCTGTTTTCTTCCTCAATAGTGCTCTCACTTCCCTCAAACCATGAAAAAAAACTGTATTCCAATCTTGCACGCAGGGGACAGTTTTCAGAGCTGTGTTCCCATCTTTTATGCCCAAGGCACATCTTTCAAAAGAAGACTGAAATCTGCTTCAGGAAAAGAACAGTGTCTAGCCATCTTGCTTCTGGTCTTTTGTTGTGAAATGTAGCTTTGACATATAAATAAAACTATACTTGAACCCATGTAATTTCAGGCCAAATACAGATATGAAAAATCCATTTGCTGGGCAAGCTGAGTGAATAATGACTGTTAATTATTGATCTGTCACATGAGGTACTTAGAATACGAAAAATCATGCAAAATTAATTGAAGGACTTTAGAAACAAATGAACTCGAAATATGTACAAAGTAACTCATGTACAGTCACATACACTAGATAAATACATATCAGAGGAAAATATTCTGAACTATAATGAATATTTGGCCTTTAAAATGCCAGGCAACAGAAATAATACTTTATAGACTGGTAAAAAATATGCAAAGACTGTTCCAGTGTTCCTGTTAAAAACAACAATGAGCAGCTGGCAGTGGCAAACCGCTGCAGACTGGAGCTGCTTCTTTCTCTGTTTCAGGGTATTAATTTCAAGCAGAATAATGTGATACTCAAGGCAAGCAGGGAGCTGTGGGGAGACTGCAGAAGGGACAGAGGAGAACTCTTTCTGGGTGATGAGGATCCAGAGAAAGTGGAAAGAAATGGGAGCCAAGAGTTCAGAACAGGCAGAAGCAAATGAAATGGGTGATATCATTGCATGTGGCTGAAGACAGTCAAGGACAGCTAGGCCAAGAGCAGGAGGGATCCCACATAGCTGGGTGTTACCCGCCTATCAGTCTTTCAGAGAGCAAACTGCAGACAAAGGCAGCTGACGGGAAGCCAGCACTACACAGGAATGGTTGCCAGTTCATCAGCCATGCTACCTATCAAGCATGCCCACAAAAATGATAGATCACCCTTGATGTTGAATCTACATTAAGACATGGTCAGCAAGCGATGTGCCAGCTCCCTCCAAGTTCCTGCTAATATTGGACAGCTGGGGAGCCACAAAGCAAGGCTCCCCTAGCATTCATGGCACTGCTTCCATACCCTAAAGGTGCTCTGTGCCTACAGAAAAGGTAATGAAGGAGGAGGAAGTCAATGCGATCTTCTCAGTTCCTTCCCATTGTGCAGCAATAAAAGATAGCAGCAGCAGCTTAATGTGACATGGTTTTAGCGTGTGAAACAGCACAGCACTGTCTATTGGAAAATGTGTCTGCATGATTTCTGACCATCCAAAATGGATGCAACATCTTGCTCTGACTTCCCTCCTCTCTGCAGTGAAAATAGAGACACCCTGGATCACCTAGGTAGACTCAATACTTAGATGGATGAGCAGCACTATTTTAAAAGGTGTCAGTCCCTTGGAAATCATCCCTAAGATTTTGATTTCTGGTGCTGCAAGAATGTACTTAAGATCAAGAATGTGAAACTATGAGATACTGTACAGCATGGTACTGCCTGGAGAACGACTTTTATTACAGCAGCCTGAAAGAAAAAATACAGTTGTGTTGGCATGTTCTATGCCTGTCCCTAACAGACTTGCAATTTCACTGATATCAAAAGGGAAACTAGGAGGAAAACCTTGAAAGGGAGGAGAAAAAGCACAGTGCGGTGGCAGAAAGAAGTGATGGAAAGCAGTGACACTCAATATTGGTGTGGGATTCAGAGTTAAAAGGAGGTGATCAATAACCTCCAAAATAGGAGATGTCACCTATCAAATGAAGTATAACATGAACAAGTAGCATAAACAAAGCAAGTTATAACTGTGGGCTACGGGGGGCTGTATTGATAGAAACAGTGATTCAGAAAAGGCATTAGGAGTCTCGATAAGTGTCAAGGCCCTGAGTGCACTGATAAGCTTTAATGACCCTGACCAGCTACACCTGGAGCCTCCACCCACACGCACTGCCCATGGGTCTGAGCCCCATTTAAGCTCAGACCTGGACCTTCAATGCTTTCCTAAGCTATGTTTGAGGAGTTCTGGTGTCTTATGGTGGTTGTGCCAGGCTGTGGACACTGTTGATCCAGACTGCAGACTGGCTTCCTAACTTTACCTTGTACCTGCATCATCATATGAACTTTGCTTGATCATCTGTACTTTAGTAGATCCTGGCCACGATCTCTGCGTCTGCCCTGCTTGCCTTGCTCAGGTACTGTAAATAATTGATGCGGCAGTGGGTTGTGCTGCCATCCAGAGGGAGAAATGGGTTGATAAGAGCTTCGTGAAGTTTAGCAAGGGGAAGTGCAAAGTCCTGAATCTGGGGAGGAATAGTCCTGTGCACCAGTATATGCTGGGGGCTGACTGACTGGAAAGCAGCTCTGCAGAAAAGAATCTGGGGGTCCTGGTGGACACCAAGTTGACTATGAGCAGCAATAGGACCTTGTGGCAAAGAAGGCTAATGGTATAGTGGGCCGCATTAGGAGGAGTCTTGCTGGCAGGTTGAGGAAGGTGATCATTCCCCTCTTCTTAGCACTGGTGAGACTATACCTGGGGTGCTGTGTCCAGTTCTGGGCTCCCCAGTACAAGAGTCATATGGCCCTGTTTGAGCAGGGGGTTTGGACAAGATGATGTCCAGAGGTCCCCTCCAGTCTCAAAGATTCTGTGGCTTTGTCCCCTGGGAGGTGTTGTTGCCATTGGTTCCCCATCCCTGGGGCACAGCTGCTGCCAGCCAGTAGATAATTAACAGGATGTGTTGAACATGGCTAACATGAAAGTTGGCTGTTAATGTGAGCATAGTAAGCAGGAGCAAGGAAGAAATGTCTTGGTATCTGGTCTTAGTGTAATTACTCCTGGAATACTGTTCCCACTTCGGCTATGCGTGCTTTATGAAGTGTTGAAAAATTAGGGGAAGTTCAGGGTCATGAAAATGACCAGTGTGATGACACATTGTGCTCTGCAGCAAATATAACAAAGCACCTAGTTTATTTATTCTGCAAAAACTATGGGTTAACCTGAGGATTGTCTGTAACCAGCTACAAAACCACTGAAACTTAAGGATAGAGGTTGGGGCAATTTCAGATGAGAATTCAGAAACCCGTCTGGAGGTGAGATGCAAATACTTAACCCAATGGATGGGAGATGTAGCCCAGCCAGTTCAGTTTGGAAATAAGGTACAGATTATGTTTCTATTTTCTACCAGAAGCTTTTAAATAGAGATTGCATTTGTCCTTTGAACTCCCTCTAGCTCAGTTACAGTGCCAAAATAAGCAGATCAGATCTAAACAGCCCTTCTGGCTAAACTGTCATTGTGATTGGGACTTTGCAAATGTATTATTCTGGCACGGTTTATCAGTATGTAGCAAAGAATGTCCATTCAAGTTACCTGATCATTCCTACAAAACTTCCAATGCCAGCCCTTCCTGCCAAAGCCCACGTTGCAGGACTGACCTGTCTGGGATTGCACATGTCTGAAGTACTGTGCTCTTCAAATCCCATGACAAACTTGGCAATAATTCATGCCTCTTTACCTGAATGCTGTAACAGCCATGGATCCTCCTCACAAGGTTTGTGGACCAATGTGTAAAAAATATTTTCATTAAAAATATGGCATGGCAGCTAATGAAGAGAAGGGAATTTCCAAAAAGAAGTGTTTCTGTGGACTGAAATGAGCTTTCAGAGAGCTAATTACAGAGCACAAAAGGCCTGAGAAGTACCCAGGAAAAAGCAGTGTTGATCTGCTGAGCTTTCTCTGAAACAGAATGGATGTTTTCCAAGTGCTCCATTACTTGTCTAACCATTTTTTGAGTTCTACTATCAACAGGCAGAGCTGAAAGATAATTTTTTTTAAATCTCAGCAGTACATCAAACGTTTTATTTAAATTGCTCTTATAAAAAATTAATGAAGGCATTATCTTGCTGGGCTACAAAATGGCAGGAGTGGATCCCAGTGAGATGAAATCTTCTTAAAATACAGCTGTCAAAACATTTTTGTATTAATATATCCCTGAGTGACTCTGTGCACATGCACTTGCAGTACAGAACTAGACCAGGAGGAGGAGAATTTCATAAGAACCTGTTTACAATGTGAAACGAAGCCAGGACTCAACATAGCAGTATTTAAAAGGGAACAGACTGCTTATGGTCCACAGATGAAACTGTCTCTGAAATGAGAGGAAGTTACTCTTCCAAAAAAAGAGGTGGCATCAGGTAACAATCTAGTGGGATGAGGCTTGCCATCTGAATTTCTGAGCTTGCCAATGCAGTGACAACTCCCCTCCTTGCATGTCACCTATGGGTGTGGAGTATCTTTGCCTGTAATGGGTGCAAGTGACTGCTAGGGAATCCCACTTCAGCCTTCTGCCATGAGTAAAGCCCGATTATACTCATCCAGCTCCCCTTCAGCTCTGCTGTTAGCTGTGCAGTCAGCAACCACAACAGCTTTTCATTCCCTTACCTATCACAGCTGCTTTGCAGATGGGCTGAGGGGAAGCACTTTTCCATGAAGCTCCACTGGGAGTTGTCCACTTCCGCACTGCTCTTTCTGCAAAGAAAGCATACTGCAGTGCTTGGGCCTGGCCTGAAGTCAGCAGGATGTTAAACAGCTCTCGCTCCTTCCGGACTCCATCTGCGAAGGGCTGCTCTGTGGCGGCTTTGACTGCCTGGAAGCAGAGCTCTGGAGCCAGGCATCCATGGGCCTGTTTCTTCACCTTCACAAGAGCCTCACTGAGAAATGCTTCCATGTTGGGCAATTCTGGAACTGCCTTCAGGCTGAGCCTGCGGGGTCCCAGTGGCTGGCCTGGGGATAGAAAAATGGAGTTGTAGAACAAAGCATCTACATCTGTGAGACTACACATTTTCACCCCTTTCTACATAGACTGGGAATGCAGTCTACCTCTTTTCCTCCTAAGCTCACTGCATTAGTACTTGCATGGCACAGTGATCTGGGTCTAGAACTAAAGTGTCTGACATTTCTCTTTAGCTTTCTGTTTGCTCTGACAATTACAATTTTTCAAGTCCCTTCTCAGACTTCAAAAAAGCAAGATTTCAATTTCAGAGAAGTAATTATCTCCTTCCTTTTCTCAGCTACACAGAGTGTCTTGACTTGCAGTTCTCTTACTCCACAGTCCCAGCTGCCACATTTATATGGCTCTTTCTATAAGCTTCAGTACTAAAGTTTTCCTCCAGTATTGTTTAGTGCTTGGTGCCTGATTGACTTTGCTAGCCAGATGCATTCCAGCCAGGGTCCCGACCCAGGCATTTACAAGAGAGACTGGGAAATATACCCTGACTTCAATTCTTCCCTGACATCAGGAGTCCCTCTGTTCACTTCGGGACTAACCAAGAGGACAGCTCACGCAGCGTGAGTTGGGGAGCAAATGAATAACAAGGGAGAGTTCATGCTTCTGTGTCAGCAAGGGGTGAATCAAGCAGCCACATGAATACATGAGGCTCATTACAGACAGAGGTTGCTATGGTGATACCTAGAAAGGATTTTAATTGAGAGAAGTTAGTTGCACTTCACCTGTCAAAATCCTCTCCATCCTCTTCAGAAGTACAAACCTTTGTGCCTTCTAGGAGATCTCTGATCTGTCTATACTCAAGCAGCTTCACTCGGTAAAGACCATGTAGGAACAAGAAATTCAGGATGTATCCCCTTACTGTTCCAACATTTTCAGAGAGACCCTTTTGTCATCATAGTCACGTCCAATTTGTTAACTGTGTAGCAATGTTACTGTACTGACTGCTGCAGTGCTGCTCCTGGAAGCACTCAGGACTGCCACCAAAGCAGGATGGTGGATGGGTCCCCTCTAATGAGAACCTTATGCTGAATGTCTCACTGCCCTAGCTGCTCTTATATGAGCTCTGCTACAGGAGCGTGCTTCCTTCAAAGGTGGCATATTGTATCCAGCTTCCCTTTTTCTTCCTGTTGTCTGAGTTAGGGAAGTGCCAGTGGATCAGCAGAAGACTCTGGAGCAGGAAATCATACACAGGATGCTGAAGAGCAGGAATAATGGCAGCACTGCAACCATGGTTGCCCACAGAATACGTCCTGACTCTAATTCTTCCTCTGAGACCGAGCAATGTTTAAGAGAATCAAAAATATGAGTTTCCAGGATGAGTTAAGATACTGATTTCCTGAAATAATGGTCTTCAGAGCTCAGGCTTTTTAATTAAGCCTTTTAGAGAACAAAAAAAGATGAACACTCACTGTGTGAGTAGCTTCCCTTGTAATCAGAGTTCATAAAAATAATGTTTTCATGTTGACAGTGAATATAGTTTGTATCTGCCAAGTATTGCAGGATTTAGTCATGATAATGTTCCTTTATTTTGGAATCCTTTGTTTCTCCCCTAAATGTATGTTTTGTAACCCAGAAATGCTCTTTATCCACAATCCTTTATTTAGGACTTAAATAGTGGGTTTCTTCTCATCGTAAGAGGAAACCTCAGGTTTGTCCCAGAAAGCAGATATGATGGCTGGAAGGCCACTTAAGACTGGGCAGATCAAGGGACTTCATATGACATCTCTGATGTGGAAAGGACTGGTAAAAAAGGAATACTACTGGGAGCCTTTAAGCTTGGTCTTCAGAGAGCAAATAGTACTTGATGGGGGATGTGAGACAGTTCCTCAGAGTAAAAAAGAAAAGTAACACTCCTCAGGGCCCTGTAACAAAACTCTTATTTAGCTGTAAGCTAAATAGGTTTTGCTAAGTATTTCTACAGCATCTCCATGCAGTGTCTTTGCTTCTGCAATGCTAATAAGAATCAAGGGCATATTTATGAACAGGAAAAAATGATCTGAATCTAAACCTGGGAAGAAGAGGTCAGTGTGGGACACCTGCACCTTGATTTCTGAAATCAAAGCAGCAGGAACATGAACAGTATCCGACATCAGTGCTGCAGGGAAAAGTGTCATCCGTGCACAGGAGCTAGCACAGATACCTGCTTTGTTTTACTAGGGTTTGTAGTCCAGGTGGCAGAAAGGACAGATCAAGACTATAAAATTTCTACCAGCAAAAGCAACATGTAAGCATGCAGTATCAAATACTGTGCTATNAAAAAAAAAAAAAAAAGCAAAGCATCCCAGAGTTGTAAACCCTTGGGATATTACAGGACTCCACATGCAAGAGGCAGGGCTTGCCTAAGAGTCTTCCTGGTGCAGTGAACTGCTCATGAATTTCTGAGAAAGGAAGCTGAAACTGGACCCCTGTTCTTCAGGCCTGCAGTGGTCTCAGGCCTGCAAGAGACAAGTCCAGTTTGTCAGACCTTTCACAAAGTCTGGTTGTGTCAAAGGGACACTTTGCTAGACCTTCTGCCTAAAGAAGGTGGCAGCCAGAATCATGAGCCCTGGAAAGAGATTAAAATGTCTTTGTGTTTTACATCTTCCCAGACATGATGCACTAAAGGCCCTTGCAACTGTAACTGAAAGCCCTTCTCCAACAGTTGCCATTTAAAGCATGCAATTACCTAACAGCAGTATCTGTTACTCGTTTGGGTTTTATGAGACTCAGAAGGAACACGTGCTTCTCCCACAGTTACTCCTAGTGGCTTACAGTCAGAAACTCATAATCATTTTTCCATGCAGAGTTTAATACCTGTGGGGCCTGAGCTAGTCTAAACTGAACTGATTTTCCTTGGCTCTTTGGTGCAAGGCATTGATAACTTTTGTACTCTGAGAAGATGATAAAGGTCAATCAGCAGATGTGGTCAGAAAACAAGGGATGATTATATATGAAGGGAGAGCTTCAAAGAAGTCTGCTCTGCGGAGGATCAGCAGCTATTTTCTTCTCCAGCTGAGGAAGACTACAGCAGGCCAGCAAGAGGTGGGCAGTATAAGCTGCAAGCTACTGCCTGCCACAAGCCATTAGAGCAATTTTTCAATTTTGTGATGCCATCAGGTGGAAAAATTACATAATGCAGCTTTGAGTTAGTGCAGCGATTATCAAGCACATTTAATGAAAGAATATTCTCCTTGTCTCCAAGCATTTACCTGCTGTTTATTCCTTCTAAAAAAAATGCCTTCAAAAGTGCAGGTATTTTCTTTTGCCTGAAGAAGGCCAGGAACATATGCTTGCTTCCTATCTGCAATATATAATTACTGTTACAAACACTTATTCAGGACTGTTTCAGAACTCCTTTTGAAGGTGTTCTTCATTAGGTATAATCAATAAAAACGTATGGATAAAGATGCTTTCCCGACATACGTGCCATAAAGGTGGCTCTGTCAACTGCATATTGAAACAATAATCAAGAACCCTTGCTTCAATAAGGCCAGTCATTTGAGACTGATCTCTTGCCATGAAATACTGCAGCTCCAGAGCTGAGAGAGCTTTATAAGAAAATAATTTCTGAATTGATTCTTTGAGACTGATGTTGCAGTACAACCTCCCTAGGAATAGAAATTCCATCAGTGACAAAACTAGTTATTTAGCCAAACTGCTCAGTAAGAAGCCATCAGTTGTTAGCCTCATGTTTTAAAGAACAAAACAAAAATCTTATCAGAAACAAAATGCTGCATGCCATATAAAGAAAGTGGACTTCCGTGATAGCATTTTTTTTGTGCATCTCTGTTTTTATTATCTGAAAAACGTTCACTGAAAATGGAACTCAATGTGAACAAAGACCAGACCAGCTATTCAAGACTGTAGTCTCTTCTGCAGCCCTGAGTTAGTGCTTGATGTAGAGAAATAAAAGTGCTGGCTTGCCTTTATATGGCAGGAGAATTATATTAACGTTAAGCAAAGGCCAAAGCCAGGAATGACTCAAAAGGAACATATGGACTCTGGGTACGCCATTCTTTCAAATTATCAGGTAACCTGAGGCTAAATAGTACATCACAACTTTTCATGGTCTTCTGCAAGGTCTAATGAGAAATTTTCCAGGCAGGAAAGAAATAAAGATTAGCTGACTTGCCAGTATTTTCACTGTTAAAGCACATACTGTAAATGCCAGTAAGGCTGTTGGAAAGAGTCCGAAAGCAATTTTTAAAGTCCTGTTGGAGTTGGTATATAGTGTGATGTGAAACACCTTCAATGACATTACTCATTTTTACTGGGGTAACTCAAACCAGTGATAAACAGATAGCAAATCTACCACTAATAATGAGTAAGGCTGGGACAGTTATCTGCTGAACATCCAGCTAGGATCCTTGTATGCTTACACAATTCTCAAATTTTTCCAGTGAACATGAAGCTACAGAAGAGGAATTTGCCAGTAGTGGTGGTGGACCTGAGTTCCAGAAAGCAAGTTACACTGAGGAACGGTGTGCTTGATTAATTCCTGAGGTTCTCCTCTAAGGTCAAGCTGACTTTCACAACTATCAACCATTGCACAATGTCTGTCACAGAAGAAATAAGCATACAAATATCTAAATTTAACCTAATTTCACACAGCATTTGTTGAAATCCAGAATGCTTGCTGGTTTGCCAGTTCTTGTTACTCATGTTGTGATACACTGCTGCTGCCATCAATACTGATTTAGATCTTATGCAGGGCATCATTCAGAAGCCCAGAGGGTACATCAACAGTAACACTGTTTGTTGGGTTAATTTGCCTAGAATGTTCTCCTAACAGATGGAGAAACAGAGTTCTCATTCAAAACAGACAAAATCAGGGAAATGAAGTATTTTTGTTTTTCTTAGAAGCAATAATGAAGTACAGCACATGTCTCTTTCTAAAGAATTATATTTAAATAGTCTGATTACATATAGGGAAAGAGAAAAGAAGACTGCTTATGTCATCACTTCTGCACTAAAAATGAAGCCCCAAAATACTGTAAGATGAATAGAGTGAGAAGGACGGGCATCTCTTACAGAAAACCTAACCAAAGAATACCCTTTTGCACCTATCTGGTAAATCTCAAGTTGTAGGGAAGTATACAAGACACTGATTTTTTAAGAAAAGCCCATTCATTTAACTGTCTTAAAAAATATGGTGCACTGTCATCTAGGACAAAGCTTAGGCTGCTTTAACTTCTAGCACAAGAGAAGTGCTCCTACAGAGAAGAAAGGGCCTTGTTTGTAGTGACGAGAAAGGCAGGAGCAAAAGCAGCACACCAGCTTGGAAAAGCATTGCCTATAAGTCCATGTGATTGAAGCAGAAAGAGTTTTTTGCTTCCTTGCATGCATCTCATTGTGACAGAGCTCCACGTGAAATCCTGATGGAAGTCAGTGGTCTGTTTCCAAAGGTACAAGGAGGTTAGTAGTGAAAAAATATCCTGTTTTCTCTCAAGGTGACGCTCCTCATGCTGCACGAGGAATGTTCCTCTTCCTGTGTTAACTCCAGTGAGTTTGATTTTGTTATTTCTAAGGTGGGGGGAAAAAAACTTCTCCACGTCCCTCCCACCTCCACAGGCCATTTTCTTACATAGCAGCTAAAGGATTAGGGACAGAGTCATGTGCAGACTCATGGATCGTTAAGTTGGGCTCAGGATGTGCCAGCCCTTCCACTAGAGGGAGAAAGTTATTTTTGATCAGCCATTATTGATGGTGCAACCAGAATACATGCAATACCAGCTGTGATCCA
>VYZV01012835.1:31437-45691 GCA_013401275.1 Pandion haliaetus | reverse complement strand
CAAAACTATATATGGAAAGAGCACATAGTCCCTCGCCAAAATCATTGGGAGTGCAGCAGCCCAGAGGAGCATGTGAATTTGGATATATAATTAAGAAGCAGGAGGACTTGATATGTATCTGTTCTCCAAATCCTCGCTTGAATTTCTGCAGCTCTCCAGCATCCGAACTTTTTGCTTCAGACAACAGAAAACAAATTCTGCAATTAAGTCTATCTTATGTGGGTGCCAAAAATCAATGAATGGAGCATATAAATTGGAACAAACTGGTGGGCTTTGTTCTGACTCTCTCCAGCCCAGAAACATCACCAATTATTTCTTGGCATTGCTACAATTTTTTCCTCACCAATCATTTTGTGCACCAAGTAAATTGCTGCCTCAACTGTGTTTTCTTCCACAACTTCATCAACCAAGCCCAGCTTCAGCGCTTCAGTTGCTGGAACGTGTCTTCCTGTGATAAAAAGAGAAATAAGGTGACTAGAGTGGGGCATGATGGGAAGTTTCCTTCTTTTCCATCTGATCAACTGACTTGTTTGTAGCTGGCTTCAAATGCGAGACATATTTGTTATCAGGTACATAAAATGCATTACTAACTACATGCCTCAGAAGCACATTTGTCCCTTTCTTAGCCCATCATTAGAGGAATCAAGCTGAATTTCAACCCAAGCAGCTACATAGGTAAAAGAAATTTATGCTTCTTAGACCAAGCTGGTGGTGTGACTTAATGCCATGTTCTTATATACAGAGCAAGGGCAAGGCACAGTACTTTACCTGTAGTGATTATATCCAGAGCAGCTGGTACCCCAATCAGTCTGGGTAGTCGTTGAGTGCCTTCAGCACCTGGAAGTAGCCCAATGGTGACCTCTGGTAAACCCATCCACGCCTAAAATGAAGTCAAATTCAACAACAGATCTGATTACAAAGAGTGGTAATTACAAACCGAGCAGAACAGAGGGAAGACAAGCAGACCTGATTCACACGTTGCTCCTCTAGGAAGCCTTAAAACCTCTACACAGAAACTTCACCCTTGCTTTTCGCCACATACAACATTTAAGACAAAAGCCCACTCAGCCATTTCAAGAACTTGTGTATGAATGCACAGGAAAAACATCACTTTCAGTGGATGTATGTGTGCTAGCACCGCACTGGTGGAGAGCTGTGGGGCCAACAGCATCCCCCAGATGGACACGTGTAAACTAATGCTTTCAAGCAGTTGTTACCAAACGCTGGAGGGCACTCTGTGACTTAACTGTTACCTCCTTACTCTAATTCTTGGAAGTTTAGTAAAGGAAAATTGGTACTGAACACTTCCCTTATCTTCCTTCAGATGTTTTTCTTTCAAATGGCTCTTGGTGTACTTGACATAGCGTTGAGGCAGAGAAGCCAGGAGCAGCAGGAAGGGGGGTGTGTGTGTGTGTGTGTGTCTTGTCTTCTCTTAAAAATCTATCCAGATTTTGTTGCCTCATTTTTAAAAAAAAAAATCAGTTTGCACATTTCCCATTGAGTTCTTAAGAGATTTGGAGTCACTTTAAGACCACTACTTATGGCACCCACCTTAGGTGGCATATAGGGTGATGTAGAATACCTCTTTATGCTGTTACAGCAACCCACACTGTCATGGAGAAACAGTGATTCACCCTGCAAAAGTGAGGGGATGGCCTTATCAGTGAAGATCTCTGTAAGGAGACCAGGTACCACTAAAAGGTAGTTCAGCATTCCTGAATCTTGAAGGAGGGCATTCAAGAAAAAAAAACTGATCATTCCTTAAAAGACTCTTAAAGCTGTCTTTTGGTCAGAGTGCTCCTTGAGGACCCAGAGTTCACGGGGAATCAAACCACAAATGCTCCATGCTAGCTGAGTTTCAACTACCTATTGAAACTAGGCCACTAGCAGAAAGAAATGCAAAATTCATGAGCCAGTAAGATACAGCCATCTACATCAGAATATAGGTAATGACTACTGAGACCGAGGGCAAATTAACATTTGGTTACTGAAGTTTCTATGCAGCCATCTTATTCTACTAGTTATAAATCAATTTTATATTTAGAAATTACTTGAAATTAGTTATTTCATAAGACTTATGCAAGCATGTCAAGGGTGGTGTTGTAGGTGAAGAATGTCTGAGCACACAGACTTGTATCCTGTAGATATAAAGCCCACCTCCTCCGGGCAGATGATCCCAAGAAAGGCATGCTGTCCCACTGCTCTTCAGGAGCAGTCTCCCACCCTGTGCATGGCCATATATGCATGGCTCCTGATGCCTTCACCAGTCTCTCTAGTTCACAGCGTGTGTCACCTTCACATGTGCAATCCGATAGTGACAGCCAAGTGCCACCTCCAGGCCTCCTCCCAAGGCAATGCCTTCAATGGCAGCCACCACAGGCTTCTTGCTCCTTTCTATAAGAGAGATGATGGGGCCCAAGGCAATACCACGTCTCTTCAGAGAAGAAAATCCTCGAATGTCAGCTCCTGAGTTAGCACAAAGAGATTAAGGGGAATTGGTGGGCAAGGCAGTGATTGGAATGATCCTTCCCTCTGTGCCATTGAACACAGCTGCTCATAGATGTCCTTGTAGAGCACGCTGCTGGCAGGAGAGTGGTTAACAGGAATCAATCCCTTTTGGGACAACCTTCAAGAAACCCTGACTCCTTGAGCCTATTCAGAGAGCTCAGGGAAGGGCAAAGTACAAAAATACATAGTAACGGTAATGATCATACCGTTACTACAGAAATTTGCAGACACCCTTGGTGTAATAAAGTTGAGTCTGGAATGGAGTTAAGTGCAAGTTGCTACTAACAAGCAATGTAGAGCTCCACAGAAATTCCCTAGCTTCCCAGGTTTCTACAACTGGATAAGATTTCTTATTCACCACTGCCCAACCCCAGGTACGTTCCATACACTGGATCAGTTGATGGTCCAGAGATTTTATACAAAGCTGTGGAGAGTAAGGAGGCACCAGTACATTAGGGAGATGAGCAGCTGTCCCTTATTTCAGCATGAGCACACCAGCTTATTTCTGGCCTGGACAGTCCAGCTTGTCATGTGTCCCATGTCAATTGTGGCACAGCAGAATAGAAAACCATTTCCAGCCAATTAAGGACTTTTATCAGCAGTGTTATGAGGTGGAGAATCTTCAGACATGCTGGGTGGAGAGTGTTTTGTCTTCTTCTCAGGCTGTTTGGTGAAAAATATCTTACCTGCACTGAATTTCCCATTTTCGCCACAAATCATAACAGCTTTCACTGAAGGATCTGCATCTGCTCTCTTCAGTCCATCCTCCAGTGCCTGGAGAACTGTCAAACTGAAATAAATTAGAGATTCACTGAGTAACAATCAACTACATTACCCTTCCAAGAGGTCTGTGTTATAAACACCAAGCACCCCAGTGAAAATGAGCAGTATGTCCAAACAGGTCTTTCCTTTAGCCTGTCTTCTGCCACAGTCTCTCTGGGTGAATCCTTCTGTTAGTCTCCCTCTTACTTCAAGGGCAAGTGCCAAAATCCAGCAAGCTTATGACTGCTGACCTGTCGTTCACTCCTGGAGAGTTATCTTCTGGCTATGACATTGCTGTTTCCAAAGCAAGCAGCACAGGGAAATGTTATTTTGAAAATGTCTTTATGAATTAAACGTTCAGATTTTCAGGAAAACAGTTTAGCATAATTTAAAAGTAATTAATGCTAAACCACTGACAGTCTAGGAACTTTTTAAAAGGGAAAGGAGCACCAGGGATAAAAAGCTATCTTTCAAACACCTGACACAGATTTGGTGCTGTGCTGATGATTATAATGCTTTCACCTTGCAAAGATCTGTATATAGGTCCAGACTTAAAATTGTGGGGGATCCTGTCAAAATGAATTTGGGCCTAAAACACTACATAGAGTGTCATCTTTTATCTCTTTCCACAGGCACAAGCAGTAAGTGTGGCCAGCAAAGAATTAACAAAGAACTTAAAAATGGAACAGTAGAAGTATAAATAGTATTTTTACAAATCAGATATTTTAAAAATCTGACTTGACTGTATGCCCACTTCACATTTGAAGCTTAGAATCTTATTTATATATACATGTGTGTGTATGGATGGACATGGAGAGTATAGTCTGTTTTAGAAGACAGTGGTAATAAAGAAGATGGTAGGTAAAAGTAGAAGCATTAACACCTAACACTTCATTAATAGAAATATTAACACAAATTGTGTGTATATATAATTTAGATACTAATATATGTTCATATACACACACTTGTAAGTATGTAAGTGTCTATATAGTTTGTGAGAGACTTTTCTGTGTGCACGTGTATATACGTACTACATATGTAGATATGCCTCTGATTTAGAAAATCTGAGCCCCAAGCAGTTGGAGGGTGGAGGAATACTCAAAGAAGTATCATACATGCTCGCCCAGTCCTTTATAAATACAGCTTCTGTTCCTAGACCTTCTCCAAACAATAAGCCCAGCTTCACCTGTAAGCTTGGTGGCTGATGAAAAGGGAGCAGAACTCTGTTGATGCCCAGTGGAGAAGAGGAGTGTGAATTAAAGAGAACTGATAGAAAGGCCTGTTCAAGTTTTTCAATATATTTGAGGGCATTTCATCTAAAAAGGAAGCTTGTCATAAAGTAGATGAAAACTATATCGCTGTACTCATGTGTAATGCTTCTAGGTGTGTCCAGGGTGGGTGATCACATATTTATATAAGGCAACAGTTTGCAGCACTGAAGTGGAAATCCATAGACTGAAAAGGAAAACCTGGGGAGCCCAAGAAGTTTCCTGTAAGCCAGCTGTGCAAAGTCCTGCCAGCCTGCATATTCCTCCTTCAAAATCAAAAATTAAGAGAAGCTATTAGCAAAGTGTATTAATCAGGGCTGTTGGCTGAGGGGGCCTGTCTAGGAGGGGTCTCCAGGATCAGCTGCTGCCTGGATAAGGCCGTGCTACACAGAAGGATCAGTGGGAGCCCTGAGACATGACAACCAGAGACTGAGAAGTGTTATTTTTGGAGAGAAAACAGCTGGTTATGTATCAATTGCCTCATCCAGACATCAAAGACAACTCTGAAGTCTGACGTTAGTAACGGTTCTGAAAGCTGAAACTTAAAATGAGAATAATTTGGCCATGACAGAGAAAAACTATTAGGTGACTTGGTAAAGGTCCTTCCAGTGCATATAGTTCCATGCAGCAGAATATGAAAGCCCTTCCAATTTTAATAAATGGTTTCATATTCTTTGGGGGAAAGAAATACACATTAAAAAATTGATTTTATTTCACTCCCTTTGGAATATCGAGTGCTGTGGCTGCTGCTATTTGAGGAGGACCCACAGGCTGTACCCACTGCATGCTGCTCTTAGAGGTTTGTTTTTGCATCAGTGGAGAGCCAGACCACAGAAATACCAAATTCACCTAGTGGCTGATAGATTAAAGGGAAAAGCATTATGAAATGTCATTACACTTTACAAACCATGGTGCAAAAAGGGGGAAAAAGTATGTACCAGGATTCCAAACAAATGTTAAATTACTGATTTGAAAATATTGTATAGAAAAAAGGCACAATTCTCTTGGGACCAGACAAGAAGCAATCAAAGCATTTCTGTGTCTGTTGCAGGCACATGATCAGCAGATGCAGAGTGCCCATATAAAAGGTTTGTCTGCATTAAATGGAAAGATTTTATGTAGGAAATTAGTTACAAGCCCTTAGCACTTACAACAACATACTCCTACCAGAAGAAAAATTAGTCATCAAGGCTGCCACAAATAGCAGTTCAGTACCTACATGACCTGTATTAACCCAACAGAACTATTTTTGCCAGAGAATAACTTGACCCTGTACTTGCATGAATTTTTCTTTTCCCTCCACGCAATTTTTTCCCAGTGGGAATTTTTTTGTGGGACAAAAAGGAAGAAACATCAGACTTTTTGCAGTTTCTTGCTCTCCTAGGACGGAGCAGTATGTTTGCCTCGGGATATGTTACACTCCAACACACAGGCTACATTGCTTTGTAACTCACATATTGTAACTGGTACTAAAAGATGTAGTTTTCGATGAAAACATCGTAGTAAAACGTATGACAGTAAAGCTATAAAAATACTCGAGTACCACAACTTCAAGCAGCTAGAGCATTAAAGACACAAAAAGTCACCATAATTTGCATAAGTATTTCAATACTGTGACAGTGTCATTCATTTAACAGTAAATGCAAAAATTCGCTCAGCATATTCCAATCAATGCTTAATCCCATGCTATGTAGTCAGCTCCACCATGTATACTATTTTGACTGCAAGAAAGCGATTCTGCCAAGATGATTCAGTGTTATGGGTTTCAGAAACACACCACAGGTGCTGTTAAAGAACATGTGCACACCAGGGTAAGAGAATATTCTTGTAGGTGACCACACCAGGTTGTTTTTATTTTGCATAAAACTCATTGCAGTGACAATGTGCTGGATTTGTAACAAGCTTTTATTATTTACCTTAATAATTTCAGGTTTTAGCTAGGGTTTGTGAATGTGAACTTTTTTTTTTTTTAAAAAGTAGTTTAAGGGAATCCTGAAAATTTACTTAGTCACCTTTAAAGAGGTGGGACTCAGATCTAGCAGTAGAAAATGCTGTTTATGGAAAACATGCAGGTCTGGTCCTTTCCCCTTGCAATTCCCCAAACATCCACAATCACTGCATTGGGGATGTTGTTCTGTGTGTCCACTAACATTCTCTTTAGCATCCCTTATACACCTGCTGTCCGTGAATTTGCCTAATCCCTTTCTGATTCTGCTGATCCATCTGCCTCCACAGGCTCCTGTGGCAGCAAGCTCTGTATTATCTGTTTTAAAACAATCTCCTACTAGTTTAATCAAATGCCCCTAGTTCAACTGTTGCAGGATTTAGTAAAGGGTTACACATTTAATTTATTTACTTTCTTTATGATTTTGTAAACCTTGACCTTATTCTCCCACAGCCTTTTTTTCTCCAAATGGATGACACTCAGCTTTTTCAGTCCGCTTTCTTAACGCAGTGCACCATCCCTTGGATTATTTTGGTTGTCCTTTTCTGGATCATCCTTATCTCCTTCCACAAATGCAAAATCCAGAACTATACACAACAATTAAGACGTTTTATATTGCAGAAAAGGGATGCCCTCTGCTCTGTTCTCAACATACATCCTGATGGTACCCAATATTTTGTGGGCTTTTTGGGCTGCCCCAGCACATTGAGCTGATGATTTCACAGAACTACCAAAGGTAAGGATCCCTTCCCTGAGCTGTAACTGCCAGTTTTGAGCTCGGCATCCTGTAAGCTTGTCCTGGGTTATATTTTTTATTTAAAGAACTTTTTGCCATTTTTTTTTTAGCATGCTTTGATCCTCTCTTTATATTTTTTCAGTCTTAATTTCCAGTTTACATGTCTCCTGTCATGTTTTATGGGCTTTCTTGTTCTCCTCATTTGAGTAAGCTTTCCACTTCTTAAAAAAATTAAACTTTTCACTTAGTCTTCTTAGCTTTCTCATCAAGCCATGCAGGGCTTTTACCAGATCACTTGCTGGCTGAAACAGTTTACCTGGGCTTCTAATAAACTTAAAAAACCAAAAATCCCAAACAAAACAATCCAGCCTCCACCCTTGTTGCAGGCATCTTGTCTTTTGGATAGCTTCTTGTAGCATTTTTGTTTGAACTAACTGGTGGGTATTTACATGATTCCCTTCTTGAAATTGAGCGCTTGTGTGCTGGATTTACCTGGTCTGCTGTCTCTTGCCTCAGTGTCAGATCCAGATGTGTAGTAGTTGCCATCACACAGCAGCTAATACAGCTTGAACGGAGTCATGCACATAAATTAAGGCCAAACCCAGAATAGCATCCTTTCTGTGGGGTTTTAGATTAGTTGTTTCAGGAAGCAGACACTTACTGCATCCAAGAATTTTCTCCCTGCATCTCATCCTGATGAGGTGCTGATCCAGTCCAACACAGGTGTCCTGGTTTCAGCTGGGATAGAGTTAATTGTCTTCCTAGTAGCTGGTACAGTGCTATGTTTTTGAGCTAAGTATGAGAAGAATGTTGATAACGCACTGATGTTTTTAGTTGTTGCTAAGTAATGTTTAGTCTAAAGTCAAGGTTTTTCAGCCTTTGATGCCCAGCCAGCAAGAAAGCTGCAGGGGCACAAGAAGCTGGGAGGGAACACAGTCAGGGCAGCTGACCCAAAGTGACCAACGGAGTATTCCATACCATATGACGTTTTAGGAACTGAGACGGGCGCGTCGCGGCTCGGGGTTCTTCTGGGTGCGTCGGTCGGTGGGTGGTGAGCAATTGCGTTGTGCATCACTTGTACATTCCAACCCTTTTATTATTGCTGTTATCATTTCATTAGTGTCATCACTATCATTATTAGTTTCTTCTTTTCTGTTCTATTAAACCGTTCTTATCTCAACCCACGAGTTTTAGTTCTTTTCCCGATTTTCTCCCCCATCCCACTGGGTGTGGGGGGGGGGAAGTGGGTGAGCAGCTGCGTGGTGCTTAGCTGCTGGCTGGGGTTAAACCATGACAACAGGTAATCAGACTCTCCCATCATTGCTACCTATGCAAAGTTGCAGCTTCTCTAATCTACTTTACATTTTCTGATCGTTATTCTGATCGGGCGTCAGAAGGACAATCCTAGCAGCCAGGGAAAGCCTTTTCCAATCATGACTGTTATGCTTTATATAATCCCACACGTACACTCCCCTACCCCAAGTCCTACCCTATCATCCCTGGAGCTTTTCTGCACTTGTCAGCTTAAATGTTGAAATACTTTTCCACAATCTTCTTAATTTTCAGTGCCAGCAGCCTGCCTCTGCTAGTAAGGTGTGGCTGGTCCTTTCTCTTGCAACTCTTGTCTGTCTGTTCCCCAAAACTTCCCAGTTTTTTGCATATCTAAATCCCTTCTCTCTATGCCATAGTCTCATAAATGCAGGTCTCTGAATACTAAACTTCTGCAAACCAGGAAAAAAAAATCCCAAACAAATCAAATTTGGTACATGCCACCTCTGCTGATGGAGAGAAAGATTAGCATGAAGGGGAGTCTGTGTGTGGGAGACAAATTTGCTGCTAGACTCACAAGTCAGCATACATTCCTCAGGAAAGTGTTGCCTGGGAGGTACTTGCGCAGCAGCGCATGGTGTCAGACAGGAGAAAGCAAAATCCTACCCACCAGTGGCTTCTAAACTGCTAATGGCCAGGGTGATGGCCTGAGAACTGGGATAACAGCACCGAGTGCCACATATAATGGGGAGAGAGGGGTGAGACTGGAGCACAGCAGGAAAAAACCCACCAGCCTTTTAAAAAGCATCTGTGCCTGCTGTGAAATTAAATTTCTAGGATTGCAGGAGATGGCTCTTGTCTGTAACTTTCCCTGTTTGCTATCACCTTCGTAGTCAAACATTTCCAACAGCAATCACAAACCTGCTCCCCTATGGCCCGGCACATAAAGTATGCAGAAGCAGAAAGAACACACAATGATCAGAGTCCGCTCTACCTTTCCTAGCTATAGCCAGGTCTCAGCTAAAAACTACCTGATGGCAAATATGAGATAATTATGGATCCCTTCTAAAACATATTACCCTGACATGTGATCAAAGACCACAGGTATGTCTTAAGTTATAGTTTCATGGCAGCTTAACTGATTTAAATCCATGCTGTGCAGGTTCCCATCCTTCCTCACGTCCTCCTACTTGTACAATTGCACAAGGAGCTGATGCAGAGAGCTAGGCTGGCTGAAAACCCAACCGAAACCAATGTTCAGTCACATTTGCACCCTGAGCTGGCTCACTGCCGGTCACAGGAGTGCCAATGCTAGCAGAGCAGTGGCTGTGAGGAACCATGGCCAGGATCACAGCAGTCCCATCTTATGTTGTGCAATGGTGCTATGGAGCTCGTCACGAGAGGGAATGAGCTTACACGGGTGAAGTAAGTACTCCTAGGGGCCTTTGTGCTGGGGGGCTGTCAGCAGATAAAAGAGTGTGGGCAGGACAATACAGGTGTGGGGGAGTGAAGATACAGCACTCAATGGAAACTGCTTTTTTAATGGATGTATAGTCTGCCAGGGTCTTCCTTCTCCCTCCCGGGGCTGGGGGACAGGACCACAACCACGCCGTCTGTTACCCTTGAGGGGCAAAGAGTAAAGGGTAGTAGAGGCAGGGGTCTGTCCTGAAGAGGCTGTTGTACAGGTGGATGCTGTTGCTGTTTGAAGGCAGAAGGCAACTTTGGGTTTTCTCAAGGACTTCTGAAAAGAGGCAGAACTAAGGTTCCTTTAAGCACGTATCTTTAACTCTGTATTTTGTACTTTTCGTGGTAAGGATGGGAAGTTTAGTGTGGGCACAGCCTGGAAGTTTGCTTAGGCTGGTCTTGAGCACAGGAGGTCCAAGGGATGTCTTACACCCTGCAGGTCTGGGAGTCCTGCATGTCTAGTTCATCTAATCTCATCAAGTCACTCCAAGTTTGTTTTCTCATTATAATTATCTGGGCATGTAAAAATGATCTTACTCTACTTTTAAACATGTTTAAACAAAAGAGTGAGCATTGCCAGTTACTGCAGAGCAATGTAGCTTGCTACAGAACGGCAGCACGTTGCATTTCCTATTCATGCTCTTACTTGTCTCTTTCAGCTTCTGTTTAATAAACGTTCTGGCTTACAAGTCAAGCATAACTACAGTGGATTTTTTTTGGCTTGTGAATATACACTGAATGTACACTACAGGAACTGTTACAGAACAGCTCTTCAACTACAGCTGCTTAAAAAGGGTCTATGTGCTACTCAGAACCAAAGGAACTAAAATACACACCTTGTAACAAATTATGTAAAACCAAAAAGCACGTACATTCTTTTCAAAACACACGAAAAACTAAAATTTCAGAGGCTCCTACAGATCGGTGTTTGTTTTTCACTGGCTCGCGTTTGAGATCGCCTGGGACCTTTCTTGACCAAGGTCAGCATTTAAAGTTCAATTCCTTAATCGTTTTTAAAAGGCAAATGAACTGCTTTTGCTTCTGACAGCCCTGGCTGTGGTTTAATCCTGGTGCCAGCTCCTCTTGTTGAACCACGTCTGCTATCTACAAAGCCCTTTGCCCTAACCCCTGCACTCACTTGGACAGCACTGGGACTTGCCAAGCAAGTACTGTGGAGCGTGTGGGGCAGGCAATTAAAACAGTAGCAAATCGGAGAGGAAAAACTGGTTTTCACCTACGAGCACTGAAGGAACTCCAGGGAGAAATGGCTGAAGTGCTACGGCTGCTGTGCAATTTCTTGCTGGAAGCATCATCTTGATGCTGAAAGACTGGAAGGTGATGAGAAATACGCAAAGATTTTAAGCAGCTTCCAGGCGAGATGACAGCAAGTACAGATTGACGAGCCTGACACCTCCCCTGTGAAAAGAACCCACTAGAAATTATAATAAAGAGCAGAAGTCATGGAAAAGTTCAGCACATTTTTTGCAAAGGGAGATCTAAGCTCTCTCTGAAGGAGCCGTCCGGGCTGCTGTTCGGAGAAGTCCCCCGGCAGAGGCTCTCAGAGGGCTGCCTACCCTGCGACCAGGAGGGACCTCACACGGGCGAGGAGAGGGGGGGGAAATGGTGGAGGTGAAACGAAAGGAAATCCCTGCCACCCCGCTCACCAAGGCGGGGCAAGCGCCAGAGATGGAGCCCGCCGCTGCCGCCGCAGNCCGGACGCGCCCGCCGTTACCTCAGCGCGTTGACCGGCGGGTTGCGGAGGCGGATGACGGCCACGGCGGCGGCGCCCCTCGCGTACTGCGCCATGTCGAGCAGCCACCGCTCTCCCCGCCCGGAACCCGGCCGTCCCCGCCGGGGCGGGACGCCCACGCCGCGGGTGTTGTCTTCGGCCCCGCGGCCTGGGCTGTCCCGGCGCGCAGGGACCCGGCGGCTCCGCCTGGGATTTCAGGCGCGCTTCCCGTCGGGTTGTGTACCCTCGATCTCCTTGGGCGTTATTTTACAGCTAGGCCCTCAGGTCAGCGCAGTGATACCAACGGTAACCCCTGTTCTGGAAAGGGAGGTGAACATTGTCGTGGCTTGGTAGTGTGCAGCGTGCTCCTGGTGTTTAAAAGGACAGATCTGTCACGAGGGCTGGTCCTGCTTAAAACTCCACAAGAGGCTAAAGCCCATGTGGTTGTTTTAATTGATAGAGGGAAGCTGATGCAAGTGAGGATGTGGTAAGCTTTGTCACATTGTAAAATCCTACTTAAAAAATTATCAGTTTGTAAAAAAAAGCTAAAAAGTAGGAAAAGTAGTTTCTAATATTACAAAATGCATCCTTTGCACTAAAATGTAATTCAAGGGAAAGAAAAGGTTCTTCAGACAGAAAATTCCCGTACATTGAAGAACTGATGAATTTTTACATCTGCTCGCAGCGCCAGGTAAGAGACCTGTCAGAGCCGACCCCCAGACCTGGGTGAATCTCCCAGTAACTCCCCCAGAAAACCTCCCAACGACACAACGTTCTCCCAGGTATGGGTGTGTAATGAGGCCTGTCTTTCCCTGTGGGTTGTAGGGTGTTGGTTTAATCTGTGGGGTGCAGTTTATCCTAATTAGTTTGTTGTGGAAAGTTAGCTTTGGTTGGAATGTTTTTATGGCTCTACAATCTCTCCTTTTATACCTCATGGCCTTTACAAGTCAGCCGCTGGGCAGAACGGCTGCAGCTCCTTCCCCTGGTCTGAAACAGGTAAAAATAATTTTAGAACTTGATTTTTGCATACAGAAAGATCTGTACAAACATATAGTCTTCACTCATAGCAACTGCTGCCTTTATTGTAACTGCTGTTGTGGTAGATCACTATAGGTCTTCTGTCACTTGTTAAGTAATGTAAGAAAAAAAAGACTCCAAACCAGGGATAATACTCTGCAATTTGCTTGTAAAACAGTGTGTTTTGGGAGTTTATAAAAATGGTGTAAACTACGCCTCAGAGGGCTAACTGATCCGTTGTATTTTTAATGACCAGAATGAAAGCAAAGATCACTCTGAGTTGTACTTTCTGTTTATAATTTACAGATCTATTTTACTTGTCCTTTAATAATACAACTAACAAAACAGGACCCTTCTAAGCATGAATAAACACAGAAGAAAACAGTTCTCAGGAAAAGAAAGCTCACAGAAAAAAAAAAAAAAGCAAGTTCTACAATGTCATGGAAAGGCTCCAGTAAATATTTAAGGTTTATTGTTGTAAGCTTTATGATTGTCTTTTTTTTTCCCCTTAAAGATAAATAGAGTTTGGTAGTGAGAAGAGGAAGTGCATTTAAGTGTACACAGCAGAGGAAAGTAAAGTCTTCAGCGCTTTGTTCTGTGCTGAGTTGTATAAGGACCGAGCACAACGGTCTGAGCTTAAATGCAACTCCCAGACCAATGGAGGAAGACGAATGCATGGGCATGGGCCCCAGATTAGGCTTCTTGCTGTTTTTTCTGTTCTCACAGCAGTCTGATCCGAGGCAATGCAGCTCTGCTATATCAGAGCTGATCGTGAGCACAGGCAGCCATAGATGGGGGTCGAGGTTGCAGAGCCTGTTGGTGCACTTAACCTTGACAAAATGTAAGCAAGATGGTCAAGTTTCTTTCTGTAAGCTTTTGAGTAAGTCACCAAAAGCTTGTACAGGTTTCCAGCACTTCTCTTCCTAAGGCTGTTCTGCGAGGAGCAGGGCTCTTCCCTGCAGACTGCCTGGAAGTTTATACTTTGATGAAAAACAGCTGCTGACTATGAAACCACAAGACATGGTGGCAGCTTTCTCTAGCCCCAGCCCTGCCAAAAGGAAAGATATCTTGCTATACAAAGAGAAATACAGCTAAAATCACTCATGTCTTCATTCTCTGTGAGGGGATACCTCTAGTCTTACTTGTCTGTGGTGGCCGATGCCATTTCAGAAGTAAACTATGACTCTCAGGAAGACTACAGGGATCTTATTAGGTCATGCAGGGAGGAAATTAGAAAGGCAAAAGCTCAGCTAGAACTCAGTCTGGCCACGGTTGTAAGAGACAACAAAAACTGTTTTTATAAATATGTTCACAATAAAAAGAGACCAAGGAGAATACCTATCCTTTATTGGATGCAGAGGGCAACATTACCACCAGAGATGAGGAAAAGGCTGAGGTACTTAACGCCTTCTTTGCCTCATTCTTTAATAGTGAGACCCACTATCATCAGGGTACTCTGCCCCCTGAGCTGGAAGGCAAGGACGGAGAGCAGAATATACCCCCCATAATCCAGGAGGAAATAGTTAGTGACCTGCTACGCCATCTGGACACTCACA
>VYZV01012835.1:4948-24173 GCA_013401275.1 Pandion haliaetus | reverse complement strand
TGTGGTCTGAACTGTATTTTAACAGCTGTTTCTGACATTAGAAAGATCTCTGTCCAAAAAGATGATAAAAGATGAGACTATTAGCAAAACTTTATTTACATCAGGGGCATGCAAGGAATTTTTTTGGCATCTAAACAGTTTGCTTAGCTTCACTAAGACTAAGAGCAATCGGCCTGAAAAAAAAAATCAGTCTTTTATTTATTGTATTATTTGGAAGTCTATGTTAGTACAGCACATCGTAGATTTTATTCAGGTATTTAGTAGAGAATAAATACTTCTTGTAATGTCCAAGATTTTTATATAAGCCTTTGTGACATAGTTTAATGGCTTAATTGCAGTGTAAAAATACTACTCTCTGAAGGAGTGCTGAATTTCCAGAACTTGGTATGGTTTAGTTTTAAATCATTTTTGCACTGTGGCTCCTGCCCCTGTCTTGAACCTGTTCTGTGATATACACATCGTATTGTTTAGAACTCCTTTCATGGAAACATTTTCTTTTAGGTCTCTTACTAAAATTATTAAAGCTGAATCTAACTGCTGTCCTTGTAGAATTTATCTTTACGACTTCTCATAAAGAAGATAAATTGCCCTTTATTATTCTTTGTTAGAAAAGGTAGTGTAAGATTTAATAAGTTGCTATATCAAATACTCTATGTGGGTCTTAACAGTACAGTGCTTAAGTTAAATATTGACTTGCTGTACAGGACTTTGGTCTTGTGTAACCCTTGCCGAAGCTGAAGCCAGGAGAAAGGTATTGTGGCAAAGATAATGACAAATTAAAATTACCCCCCCAAACTGAAGCCAGTCTAGCTGTGCACAGAAGCAGCTAATGATGGCAGAGGAGGCTCAGCTTGGTGATGCTTGTAACCGATTAAATGTAGAGTTAAGTCTTCTGTTTCTTTCTTGTCTCTGTGGAAGATAAAAATTAATTAAAATACCATTTAAAGAAAAGTGTGAAATAAGGATGTAAAAAATGTTAGTGTTTTTTGCAGTGTAGTCTTTAACTACATAAGCATAAACCTTCCTGTAGTACACTCATGCCCAGTGTTGGTAGCCGCTGCAGCATGATGTGAGTAGGTAATTAAGTTTGTGCTTGGGGGTGGTGACAGTCCTCCTCTGTCTCTCTGTAGATAGTGAAATGACTAGAATTTGGGGTCTCATCGCTGGTGCCAAGTCTGGTGGTCCTTTCTAATCTTGCTTTTGCTTATACTTAGACATACCTTTGGCTGGAAGAAATTCTGTGTGCCAGCTGTCAGGAGGTCTTGTCTCTGGGACCATGCCTTCCAGTATAGAAGGCTCTTTGTGTTTTATATGCACGTGATCACTTGAAAAAATAAACATTTCTCATTCTTGCAAAGATTCACTTTCAAATATCAGCTAAGTGTGACTGGTTTAGTATTTCCAGCCTGCTCCATGCCTCTTTCCTTGCTGTTGTGGGCTTTCTTACAAAGGTTTAAAATCTGGTTGCTAAACTGCATTGAAAATAGAAGAATTCCTCTGGAACTGATGAGATAAATTTTTTTCCTTGGTGATGTGTATATCATTCTTGAATGCTTTGCTGTGGGGAGCTCAGCATGCAACACAGAGCCATGTATTAAAGAAAACTTATTTTTCTCAAGCTAAGAGGCTTTGTAAGTGGGAGGCATCTTAGACTTTCTTATTTGCCAGTGGGGAATAGGAGTTTCAAGCTAATCAGGAGGTTGTTAGCAAAAAAAAAAAAAAAAAAAAAAGTCAGTCATCTAAGGTGCTTTAGGTGAAGGAATTTCTGCATCCTTTAATAGTAAGATATTTTGAACTGTTTATACGTAGGTGAGGGAATAAGTTATTTTATATCTTTGGTAAGTCTGGTTTACTGTTCGAATCTAGTTCTAGGAAGATTTTTCTCCTGTGTTATTGGAAGAAGGTTGGGTATGTTGTGTCAACTTCGTTTGCTACAAACTGAGGTTTTGATGGAAGAAATATTTTGTTTTAGATGTAGGATGGCGTTGATAAATCCTGCCTTTTTACTTACTCATTTTGAAAGCATTTGTCTAACTGTGACGGGCATGAATTGCTCCTTGCTCACTCTCTCGATATTCTGGAACGTGCATTTATAGAGCTGTCTGTGAAGAGCCTGTGGTGTAAAAGATGGCTCAGGCTTTTAGCATTCCTGTCAACTTTTTCCACTTTCTGAATTTAATGTTGTAATGTGATTAATTTTCAGGTGTGTTTCAGAGATGCATGGATGTTTGGTGTGACTGAGATCAAGATGTAGGCTAAACTCCAGATGGTGGTCAGAGGATTACTTTGAGAGCTAATTATGAGTGTTCTTTGAGTAAGTCTGAATAGTTACATTACAAAGGTTTTTCTTTAATGATTCATCGGGCAATTTAGTGGGAAAAAAACCCTCAACTTTTTAACTTTCTGATGAAGCGTGTTTTTCCTTAGCCTATCTGGCTCATATTGAGCTATACCCCGGTACTTGCAGGCTATTTTAATGGGTATTCATTTCCTGACTCTGAAAATGAGTTCTATGGTATCTTTAAAGTCTGGGTATCTCTTCTTCTCTGTGTGTGTGGCCTACATTTCTCCTTGCATCCATCTACTGAGTAAGCGTACTGCTGTGGTGTGAGCCGTGAACAAATACCTCTGCCCGTGGTTTATTCAGGCGTAGGCTCAATTGAGTTAGTGAATACTGTTTTTGGAGTTCCCTTGGGGAGAAGGTGGTCAGCCTATCTAACCTCAGAGCTGAGCAGAGGGGAGTGTAGCAATGTCAGCTTTGGTGTCACTGTGCTGGATCAGCTGTTGGTGGTGGTTCTGTCAGAGATGATCCTGTCTTCTGCAAAGGGGTGTTAGCAGGGTCATCCAGCAGCAAGTCGGTGAGAAAACATTCATTTTACTCCCTTGGTTTGTTATGGTTGCCAGGAAACACCTTGTCCACCTTTCAGAGACTTGTGAGTTATGGCTGCTCCTATCTTAGCTCAACAGATTTGCCCTACGACTCGTAGATAAAGGTCAATGCCCCTGACATCTGCAGCTCTGGGTCACTGTGCCAGCCTGTCTTGTCAGGTTGCATTGTCACTGTTTTTTATTTGGTGCCTGGTGCTGTGGTCACTACAGTTTTGGCCTTTGGTCTGCGGCAGGATGACTTAGGGCTAAAGGCGATAAAGTTTCCTCTCAATTATATCCCTCCCTATTTCTGGACTACTTGGGTGCCCTTTGAAGAGCGGTTTCCCACTGGTGCTGTTGTATCCTGTGCTGCTGCTGCATTAAGATCAGCCAAGCACCTGAATGTTGGCGGAGGTGGAGAAAACATAGTGCTGGGGTCTCATGCTGGTGGTGCCATGGACCTCAGCAGGTACCAAATTGATTTCTGAGTTTTCCTTCACATAATTTGTTTTCTACCGGTTTTCCTTATAACAACGTGGATGCTAAAGTTCGTGGTGTTGCTCAGTGGCCTTAGGACACCCCTTTGGGAATGAGAATGTTTAAAAGTTGCTTTAGTCATAGGGTTGCTTGGAGTACTTCTCTTTCTTCATATCTTCCGAAGTAAAGGTTAGTATGTCGTATAGCTCACGCAGAGTACTTTGACCTTCCTGCTTCACTTACAAACAGAGCGCTCTTTTAATGGGTTATTTACATTCCTCGAGGTACAGTGTCCTGTAGTTTTGATGTACTTGCCTGTCTGTAATGGGAGGAAATACTGGTGCTGGTTAACTGGTTTGATGTGTTCTCATGATTAGAGACCTCCTGTAGCCTGATGGGCAGAAGATTGAATAAATGTGCTGGCTGTAAGCTACAAGTATTATTTTTGTGTTCAATAATCCATTGCCTGTTCCTGGGGGCAAGAGCTCCCTGGGGAGGGATAATCCAAACTGTTGATGGGTGCTGTTCAGCGCAGTCAAGTTCAGGACCTCAGTAAGCTGACCAGGTAGGCAGTCGACTGAGGAGATACCTGTATAGAAGCCCTCAGAGCCATAGGGAATATTTGCAGAGTCATTTTTTTTCCCTGTGTCTGGCCAGAATGTACAAGTTGCATCAAAAAGAGTCATCATGATGTCCCTAAGAGATGAAAGGATTTGTATAGGCTTTCCTTTGCTTTGTCAGGGAGTGGTTGGGACTTTGGGGCCAGCGCCTCGAGCTTGCTGGCAGGCTGGCTGCTTTCCTGTGGTTCTGAACACACTGAAGCAGCAAAGATCATTCCCCAGATTCCGAGTGTGAGATTTGGTCAGTGCCTTCTTCAGACACTGGATTACCTTGAGGTCGATCTCTTTGCCTTCATTTCCGACAGGAACTGTCAGTTCTCTTTTGAAAAATCTAAATCTAAGCCCAGGCTTCCTGATTCATGGAGTGGGAAGCTATTGTATGTCTGACCCCAAATTGACTGCTACTCAAGGTTCTGCAACATGTGATGCCTTGTGTTGCATCACATGATGGATGGGTGGTTTTGTTGATTCCCTCCTGGCCAAGGCATCCTTGAACTGTCTGCCTATTTTGTGGGAGGCCCATCTGGTTGCAGCACCAAAACAAAACCCTAATTTCAGACTTGTGTTGCATTACATGGGCTGGGTGCTGGGTAGTTCTTGACACTTAACAACGGCCTGCTCTTGTCCAGTATGAGACTGTCATCAGTACCAGGAAAGATGGTAGTAAAGAACCTGCTCAGCCAAATGGCTAGTTTCCCCTCTTTGTGCTCAATGAGTTCAGTGTTTTCTTTGGAGATCACAGTACTTCATACTCCTTAATTTCTCTTCTTTCCTGCTAAGTCATGCTTTTTCCAGGTGGCTCCCTTTCATTTCAGTCTTTTTTTCTGAAACCTCACATTTCCAAGGCAGAGGTGTTATACCATACTTGTGTGTTGAGAGAAGACTTTTTTTTTTTTTTCTCTGTAGTTAGAGGATTAAATCTTCCAGACATTCTTTGAAGCTACTACTGGGAGAGCAAGGCTACTGCCAGAGTCACTTGGAGGTGCATTAGAGACTCTTAGGAGCTTGTTTATGCTTTGTGTGATGAGAGATATTCCTTGTCCTCCTTTCCCCCCGGGCTAGATCAGATTATGCTGATAGCATTAGAGAAGAACACTTCCAAGTCTGATGTCACTCTACAGCAAAAACCTGGAGGTTTGTTGAGATACTCACCAAGCACTGGGACTTTGCAGAGTCCGCCAGGAATGAAACTTCATTTTGTGGAGCAAAACATACTGAGATTGATATTTGCGTGGAGGACTTTGATGCTTGTTTTTAGGTAGCTGTGAAAGAGTAGCTCCAAGCACAGCTCTACACGTTGTACATGTGCAAAGTTGCTTGAAGTTACAGGAGAGTTGCTTTTAAGTGGCTGGTTTTCTTTAATCTCTATTATCTGTATGACACTCTACTCCTTCTCTCTTTGTAGTTCTTTCAAACTCCAGCAGCAAGTTGACAAGAAGTACAAGTTTAGGATATATGCAAAACCTCTGTACCTGTGAGCCTGCAAAGAGGTGTGGGACTTGCCCTGCAGATATGGCCAGAGGGGAAAAAAAAATCTTGGGGAGACTATGCATCTCAAGCAGTCAAGTGTGAAAGTGAAAATGGGTAGTATATACTTAGCTGTAATTACTGGGAAGTAGGTGTCTTTTCCTAGACTTTCTGGCTAGTGGGAACCTTGAGAGTGTGACCTGAGTAATGTGAAAGAGATGGAGGGTTTCACTGCCTTGAGTAGTGTTGTGACTCTTTCACGGACACTTCCAAAAGGACAGAATATTGATAACGGGAACTGCGGGACATGATGTGTTGAAATTTTATCTGCCTAAGTAGCTGCTAATCAATTCCATTAATGTTTGCATATTTAATAAACTTTTAATGTTGGTTTTTAATGAGTTGGCAGTTATCTCTGAACTCCCAGCAGCAACAGTCACAGGGTCTAGGTGGCTCTCAAAGGTGGATTTCTCTCACTGAGAAAGCGTGTGGCCTTTCCTTGGGCAGTTAGCACTTGACAGGATATAGCATGCTTTGATTCAGTTTGTACTGATGTACATCAACAATGAATTCTTAACTTGGATGGAGCCCTAGGGTTAAGTTTTCAGGGGAGAAATCTTTTTAAAAAGCTGGATATGAGAGAACATGACCTTGGTTAATCTCGGAACACACCGTTTATCGACTTGGGATGATTCTTGCTAGTGATCTAATTATTTTGGCTGCAAAATAGGCCTCCTAGGGAATTTGTTTCTAATGTGGCATTTGCTCATTTACAATCCCAGTGCTTTTGCTTTGCCTTTTCAGCCTTATTCTCCAAATGTATATCAAACTCCTCAGAATCCCAAGCAGGCTAAGAAGTGCCCTGATTGTGCTGCACAGTTGGAACCAAGTGTCTCTAATGAGATTAAGGAAACTAATCTATTATCGAGGGAACCTTGGCAAAATTCAGCAGAAGAGTTCAGTGTTCGTGCTTTTGAGATAAACCTAAGTGTAGTAAAATATATGTCAGTATGTAAAATGTAGCAGACAAGGTAAAAAGGGACTTTTGATAACACAGTGCAATTCTCAGTTCTGGCACCAGTATGACTTTAAATAAGTCACTTCCCCATTGCCGATCTTTAGGATAAATTCTCAATATGATACTGTAATGTAGATAGTAAATGTGTAAGTTGTGAGGGTTGCAAGGGTAAAGAAAGAAGCCCTTACTGCCTTCTTTGAGATAAGACAACATAGTAATTCAGTGACTGGACCATCAGATTGGTTTCAGGTGACCTTTCAGTGTGCCTGGTAAAAAGCAGGAAAAAATGTAATGTTTATGTAACATAGTATCTTTATGAGAGCTGTATTTTACATTGAAGTTCTTTTTATATCTCCAGAATACCGGTTTCTGAGAGGAAGAGCAAAGCGAGTTAACGACAAAAACTGATGGACCATTACATCTTCCAAAATGAGCCTATTCACATTTTTCTACTGGAAACTAACATGTCTTGAGGGTGAGTAGGTTTTGTATGTTGCAGATGAGCTGCCCAGTGTCTTGGGCCTTGACCATCAGTCTTCCCAAAGACGGATCTGTCCTCATTTCAGCTTAGTGTGCAACTGCCTTTCTGGGCTGGCACAGCCCGTAGAGGCACGCTTGTGAAAATACGTATTTTATCACTGGGAGAAATATATAGGAAGTAGGTGATATTTTCCACCATACCAATTAATTGTCATTAATTTGGAAGCTCTTGGAAAAGCTAGAGTGCTTAGTGAAAAAGGCAAACCATTGGGAACATGGGTATTTATTTGGAAGTGGAGGAAACACAGGTGTTTTATTTGCAGGATGAGAAAGTTAAGTTTGTAAGACAAACTTTTGTTTAGTTTGGTGAATATATTAAATTAGGTAAGGCATTTTCAAGTTCTGTTCCAGTTGTACCTCAAATGATATTATCAGCGTTCAGAGTAGCTGAAGAAGAGTGCTTGCCATCAAAGATGGTAAACTAATTTCCCAAAGTAAAAAACAGAATGCTTGAATGAAATTAAATCAGAATTATATTTTGTAGAGTTAGTGATATCTGTTATGTTATTTGTGTACTCAACCCCTTAGGGCTACAGGCAGTGACCGTACAGTATTGTTTTAAAATTCTTTAATAACAGAAACCAAAATGGGAAATGTCACGTAAAAGCTGCACTCAACATTGAAATAAAACCAGGATTTCTGAGAAAACAGTTAATGTTTAAAATACCTTGTTTTAGACTTCACTGTCACTTTAATAAATAACATATAAAAGGAAGACATAAGCCTATGTAAGCTTAGGTGTGCCTGCTTAGCAGCATTAATTCTGATTTTTAATTGGCTAATAAATTTGCTATTCTGTTGGTTAGTTTATTGATAATCAATTTTTCTATTTTTTGGTATAAGCAACCTAACACCTATGAACTCAAAGCTAATAGTGGAGTGTAAGTGGTGAAAAATAGATCTAGGTGGTTGTCAGTTGTCATTCTGTCTGCACAGAAATTGTTCTAAAACGTTCAGTGTTGGAGTCACAGGCCTTTTGTGCATAATTGCTTTTCGGTGTGAGGAAAAAGGCCTGGTAGAAATTAAGCCTACGCTGAACTTGATATCCTGGTTTCAGCTGGGATGGAGTTAATTGTCTTCCCAGTAGCTGGTACAGCGCTATGTTTTTGGGTTAGGTATGAGGAGTATGTTGATAACACACTGATGTTTTCAGTTGTTGCTAAGTAATGTTTAGTCCAAAGTCAAGGATTTTTCAGCTTCTCCTGTCCAGCCAGCAAGAAGGCTGGAGTGGCACAAGAAGTTGGGAGGGGACACAGTCAGGGCAGCTGACCCAAAGTGTCCAACGGGGTATTCCATACCATGTGACGTCATGTCTAGTATATAAACTGGGAGGAGTGGGGGTGGGGGGGGAAGGGGGGATCGCTGCTCGGGGACTAACTGGGTGTTGATCGGTGGGCGGGTGGTGAGCAACTGCATTGTGCATCATTTGTATATTCCAATCCTTTTATTATTACTGTTGTCATTTTATTAGTGTTGTCATTATCATTATTAGTTTCTTTTTTTCTGTTGTATTAAACCGTTGTTATCTCAACCCACGAGTTTTACTTCTTTTCCTGATTTTCTCCCCCATCCCACTGGGTGGGGGGGAAGTGAGTGAGGGGCTGTGTGGTGCTTAGTTGCTGGCTGGGGTTAAACCATGACACTTGGTTTTCCTGTGTTTTTTTCAGATTTGAAGCTGTGTCTCATTATCCATGTGAGTTTCTTAAATATTTGTATATTTGGTAGTGCTGTTGAGCTTGTAATGAGCATAGTACTTGACAGAGGTAGAAGGGGATGCGTTGTCAGGGGGCCTTATTATTACAGGAAGAAAAGACTTGTAGCTGGAGAGAGAAATACTGTTCACATTCATTTGTGCTATTTGGTCTCTGGTATAATCTGCACAATTTTGCATAAAAGGATGGAAACCTGAAACCTCCAAACAAAAAGGTGTTACCAAGTTCTAAAAGATTCACTTGTATTGACTAGTTGCCTGTGTTCTGCAAGTGTCCTCTTCAGAACCAATAGGATGAGCTGTGGAACATTTTGGGAACATGTGTGAGTAACTTAATTTATATACATTGGAGCCATGGGACATTGTATGGAAAATTAGCCCTGGAGGAAGGCAATTTATAGAATCATAGAATCATTTAGGTTGGGAAAGACCTTTAAGATCATCGAGTCCAACCATCAACCATGCCCACTAAACCATGGCCTGAAGTGCCCTGTCTACATGCTTTTGGAATACCTCCAGGGATGGTGACTCCACCACTGCCCTGGGCAGCCTGTTCCAATGTCCGACAACCCTTTCAGTCAAGAAATTTTTCCCAATATCCAATCTAAACCTCCCCTGCCCCAACTTGAGGCCATTTCCTCTCGTCCTATCACTAGTTACTTGATAGAAGAGACCAGCACCCACCTCCCTCCAACCTCCTTTCAGGTAGTTGTAGAGAGTGAGAAGGTCTCCTCTCAGCCTCCTTTTCTCCAGGCTAAACAACCCCAGTTCCCTCAGCCGCTCCTCATCAGACTTGTGCTCCAGGCCCCTCACCAGCTTCGTTGCCCTTCTCTGGACATGCTCCAGCACCTCAATGTCTTTCCTGTCGTGAGGGGCCCAAAACTGAACACAGTACTTGGTCCATGTTCCTGAATCAACAGCTTTGTTTCTGAGTCATTTTTCATTAATTGTAAGTGTGTTGCCCTGTGTGTTCCTTATAGCTACGTGTGGGGAAAAGTAATATTGAAGTGCTCAAAAGTACAAACTGAAGTCAACTGAATATCTTTTTTTGTGAGCTGGGACAACTGGATTTTGAGTTTCTGTTGTTATATGTAGTTAGACACTGAGAACTCCTGGAGGACTTTAAATAGGAACTTGCTATTGATGTTTCCCACTTTGTACTTAATAATGTGGAAGCTAATGCTACGGAAAAGTAGGATGTGTTCCAAGAGCTGTAAGTTGAGTGTTTTCCATGTATATGGAAAAAATAACATTTTTTTTCTGTCCTGTATTTGCAGTTTAAACATTCAAAACATGCTTGTAGATCTTGAAGTGCCATAGTTTCTTCTACATTATATGTTCCTTTATATGTAAAGAGGCTGTGAATGGTTTTGTGTCTGTATAATGATCTTCAGTTGGGTTTTTTTTGGAATTGTATTTTAAGTGCAGTTTGTGAATTCTGCACAAGTAAATATCTCTATATTAATCTCCAATATTAAAAAGTTCTTGTGATATTGGAGTGATTGCAGAAGTCTGTAGTTTAAACCACATGCAGTTCACGTGTGGATGAGGGATGTTTTGAAGGTAAAAGTGTTATCTGTGAACCCTTTTGCCCCAAAAATCTGGAAAATAAGGGAATCTCATTTGGAAATACTTATTCTGGTGTAGTCTGTACTTTTGTGTTGATGTGGATGAACAGAACTAAGTCTTCTTCCTTTTGCTCTCTTTCTTCTGCTCTTGCATTTTGTGCGAAGTGCAACTTTAATGTGGGGAGAAAGATTGTGCAACAGGGTAAAGAAAGAGGGAGAGTGAAAAGAGGGTGTTTTGCTGCTCTAAGACTTCTTTGTTCTGTGAGGTTGGGAAGAGCTGAGCTGCCAGTGATTTCATAAGCTCGTCTGTTACCTCTTCACATACTGGTCAGTTAGCCTAAATGGATGGATCCACCTCTGTATGAGTCATTAAGTAAATATTGGGCAGTGCTGGTACTCCTGATACTGTCTGCTCTGAGTACTTGCTCCTTATTGTTGACTTGCTAATTTCTTAGCTGCTATTACAACCCCAGCAGATTTTGTCAGCACAGCGTCTTCTCATGGTGTGCAGTTGTCGAGACACCTCTGTTCCAGCCTTGTTAGAGGATATATTTTTCAACAGTGGCTGCAAAATATTTGGAGATGTTTCCAGTAAAACAGTTGGTGCTGATTCTTGGCTCAAAGCCTCCTCTTGATCAGAGGCGGCATTGTGGTTTGCCAGTTGGCCTGCAAGCTGGATCTGGTGCCTGCTCTGACTGCATCCCTCCTGCAGGACAGGGCAGTGGAAGAAGTGCATCTCCGGCCTCCCGTGGGAGCACCAGAGCACATTGCGTTCAGAACTGTTACTAGAGCAGGAGTCAGCAGTTCATTCCTGCTTGACTGCCTTTAAGGACAGCTGGCTGCTGCAGATAGGGCTTTAGGACTGGAGGTCTGTGAGCTGTGCTTCTCCGGCAGCTGCTGCAGCCAGAGGGTGGCTGAGTAATGATGATATGTTGCTGTCTCCTTGAAGCAGATTACAGATTACATGGGGGGACAGGGCACTTCAAGTGTTTATGCTCACTGGGAAGCTCTGCTACGGAGGGAATAGGGCATGTTATCTACTGGCCCACCAAGGTACCGTAAGACTTGCTTCCAGCGTGCACACATTCAGATACTGGATAACCACTGGGTTTTGCCCAGGCTCTGCACTTGTATCTGTTTTTCATGTGGATTAGACTGTAGCAGGCTTCTATCCTAAGTGTAAGACCTTGGATATGTGTAGGGGTCCCTGTTAACTTCTCTTCCTTGCCTGTCTGTCCCTGATACGTCATCACTTGTGGCCTTATGGGATTTGAAAATGCCTTAGTGTTTCTGGATTAAATTCTTCTCTCACTAGGAGAAAAATTTGCCACCAATTTAAGCTGAATCTTGACTAAATATGGACAGTTTGAACCTTGGCCAAAAGACTCACAAACGGGATGTTGCTGCCTAGCCAGAATCAGTTGCCATTCCTACCTTCTCTGGGAGAAGGAATGTTTCCAGTGCTGGATGGCTGAGACCTTTTTGGGGGAGTTGTCCAGGCCACTAGAGATGAGAGCTGTGCAGGAGGACTGCATGAACTTTTAGATACTCCTTTGCTTTTACTGATACTGTCTTCAGGGCATTGATTATTCCCTTCTACTAAGAGGAGGTCTTCCAGCCATGTCTAGAGGTGCTTAAAGAAGTCCAGCTAATCATGGGGTTATCTCTTTTTTTCTGGAGATCTTCAGGGTTTCATGTTATAAACTGAAAGCACAAAGATGCAACTCAGTTGTGATACAAGTAGCGTAAGCAGCCTGAGACACACCGAGTTTCCTAGAAGATGATCCATGAGATTCATCCCCCCATTGAGTTTATAGCTGTTGTCAATGTTACAGCGGTGGATCTGACAGCTTGGTTTCTACATGTACATAGGCTTTTTTGTATGTTTCATTTGCTGTGTTGGGAACCATTTGTTTTGCTTCAACTGGATGTGAAATATTACCACTGGGGACTGATAGGATTCACTTAATGGCAAAGGAGGCTGTACTATCAACATCAGCCTACGGCTTACTGTTCTTAGAGCTGTTTTACACAGCCACTACATTCCTGAACAATACTTAAGGAATTCCTGATCTGGTACCTTCCTGTGCCAGGAGGAGTCTGCAGCCCAGTTTAGTTAAAGAATAAGTGTCCAGACTGAAAGCCGCTGCATGCTTTTCTTTTATTAACATCTGCTACTAAGAAAATAATTTTTGCTAAGCAGAGCACATTAAGCTGTCATTTAGTTAAGGGAATAAACTGTAAAAACCTTTAATCACATTAGAAGAGAAAAGGAGGTATTGCTTCAGATTCCTGGGGTGTTCTTTCCAACTTCCTGAGTAAAACAATTCTATTTTATGGTATATTTTTCTTACATTTAAATATTGTGTGGGTGTATTTAAAAAAATATTTAATTATGTTATGATTGAGTGTAGCAACTGGATACTGATTAGTGTGAAAGAAGTACAGCATTCAATTAATTGTAAATTTGCCAGGTAGCGTTACTTGTCTGAATGTTGCCTTATCACATAAGAAGATACTGTTTCTCAAGCACATTGCACTTGCAGTCTTGAAACAGAATTAGATTTCTATTAAAATACCATTTGCTCAGTGCTCTCAAGTAAAGGAGAAGTTTAGTATTACTGATAAGGTCCACAGTAAACTTTTGCTTAGTTCATTTAACACTTGGTCTCCATTCTGTGGTGCATGAGCATTGCATCGTCTGTTATTTTGAAATAGCTGTGTTTGGAATGGTGCTCAACTCTTGTGTTCTGATGTCTGTTACCACAATTTATATTTCCTTGAAGTCTAAACACTGTCTTTGAGTTGATGCATCTTTTTAATCGCAAGCAAAGCAGAGCTCTGGTTTTATCTTTTTAATTTATGCAACCTTGATAAAAGTAGCCAGGTTATGCTGGAGTCAATTTGATGATAATAAATTCCTTCTGTTCTTTCTTAAGCCACAGTGAAAATGAAATAAGCTGAATTTACTGGCTGTTCTTCATGCTTTTTTGTCCAGTGCGGAAAAAAATTAAGCTATTTTGACCTTTCTCTGACATGCGTAGTCAGTGAAGATGAGGGCAGAGAAAGACTTTGTAAAAATAAATGAAGTCGATATTGGTCTTTCTAAAATTGTTATTAATGCACTCCAGTATGCTCCAATTAAAGTCACAGCCTGTGAAGGCAAGTGCAGGCAATCTCAGCTGCTATTTCATCTACCAACGTGTTACTTGGTTTCACGTTTTTGTTCCTGTCTTTGAGGCGCTGTATCACAGAGGTTTTGACGTAGTGGCTCTGAGAGTGAGTGCTATACACCTTATGGCGAGCTTTGTACTGCACTTCACCTAGAATATGCTTGTACTGCCAGAAAGTTAGCTGTGCTGAATCTGAACAGGGCTGGCTGAAATCAGGAGCACTGGGGTCTTGGGCATACCACTGTGATATACATATATGGATCAAAAAAAGGCTTGCAATAAATTGGAGGGTTTCAAATTTTAACACTGTATATACCTTTGCAAATACAGTTGCCTACCTTTTTCTGTGAGGATCATAATTCTTTGTGGAAGTGGAGAGAAATGATGTCTCCTGTGAATACTACTAGACACAATACTGCTGAGATTAAAAAAAAAAACAAACCCAAAATAAAGCCAAAAAACCCCACCCAAAACCCAAACCCACTTGCTGATCCAATGGGTGTACCGGTGTGTTTTACTCTGTATTTGCTAATGGCAAGGGAGGCTGGGGAGAGCTTCATTTGCCAGTCCTCTGTGTTTAAATTGTGCTGACCTGGACTTTATTGCAGTAAGGGCTGCGAATTCGTTCTCTCAAAGGGGTCTTGTAGAAGAGATGGTGAGTATGACAACTCATGGTGTTGGGGACTATTTCATTAGTTCATGACACGGGTCTGCATGCAAACTGAAGCCTGCTGCTGGCACTACCGAAAAGCGTTGTTTTGTTCCTGTCTTGGTGGTGGGGGAGTCAGGAGACATGTAGATAGCATCAAATGGATTGTGCGTTTGCATTGTCCATTGTAGCTGTAACTTATGAAGTAAAAACTGAGTATGCATAGTGTACCCCCCAAAAATTGATAGTGTGTATGCTGCCACTTTGTATTTTTCGATTGTATTTGAAGCACGGAGCTGTGTGCTTTTAAATTGGTTGTTTTCTCCTGAGATGGCAGTTAAGAATGTTGCAGCAGTAGCAGAGGATAGTGTACTCTCAGTCCATGTAATTTCAGGTCTAACAGGACTCCTACTTATGCTTTGGTACATTCCTGTTTCTCTGCTGTGTATTTTCTAGACAGATGTGCTTGCGCTGACTGACTTATCTAAAAAGTGATTATACTGGTATCTTTATTTGCTCTGCCCTGTACTGATATGAGCCTTCAGCCAGTGCTGTCTGTTTCCAGCGTCAGCATGGGCAAAGTGGAGACAGCAGAATGAGCTGGTGCTTAATTCCTTGCTTGTGGATGGGGGAATATTGTACAGTGAGAACCCGTACAGCATAACTTAGTGGTGAACATGAATCGTGGTTGGCTGTTTCAGGTATAGACTCCAGGAAATTGAAACCAGCCCTGATTTTGCCTGATAGAAGAGTTTCAAAACTTAGGTAATGTGACTCAAAGGAAAGGCTTTTCTGGATGCACTTTTCATCTATAAAGTTATGATACATTTATCTATCATGCCATCTCTTGCATTTAAAATGATTGGCAGGTTATGGGAAGTGCCATCTGAAAAGTGCAAGGGATTTGCTTTCTCACAGTATATAAAAAAACTGCTTCACTTTATAGTTTCTGCACCAGAAATGGCAAGGCTCTATAGTGGAGCTAGGACGTATGCCACTGCAGGTTTTCATTTTGGCTTACTCTGAGAAGAACGCCTATCTTCAGGGGTACACATGTTGTAGTTTGAAAACTGCTACTGCTGTAGGTGGGTCAAACCAAATTCTTGATTAGATTGCTGTGAAAAATGGGGTTGTGCAGAAACACTTTGCACTCAATCCCACTCTCCATGTCACTGACAAAGATGTTAAACAGTGCCAGTCCCAAAACCAACCCCTGAGGAATGCCACTCATCACTAGTCTCCACTCGTACATCGAGCCGTTGACCGCAACTCTTTGAGTGTGACCCTCCAGCAAATTCCTTATCCAGTGAGTGGTCCATCCGTCAGATCCATGTGTCTCCAATTTAGGGACAAGGATGTCGTGTGGGACCTTGTCAAATGCTTTGTACAAGTCCAGGTAGATGACATCTGTTGCTCCTTTCTTATCCACCAATGCTGTAACCCTGTCATAGAAGGCCACCAGATTTGTCAGGCATAATTTGCCCTTAGTGAAGCCATGTTGGCTGTCGCCAATCACCTCCTTATTTTCCATGTGCCCTAGCATAGTTTCCAGGAGGATCTGCACCATGATCTTGCTGGGCACAGAGGTGAGATTGACTCACCTGTAGTTCCCTCAGTCTTCCTTTTTTTCCTTTTTAAAAATGGGGGTTGTGTTTCCCTTTCTCCAGTCAGTGGGAGCTTTCCTGGACTGCCATGACTTCTCAAATATCATGGAGAGTGGCTTAGCCACTTCATCTGCCAGTTCCTTCAGGACCTGCAGATGCATCTCATCAGGTCCCATGGACTTGTGCACCTTCAGGTTCCTTAGATGGTCTCAAACCTGATCTTTTCCTATGGTGGGCAGTTCTTCATTCTCCCGGTCCCTGCCTTTGCCTTCCGCGACTTGGGCTGTGTGTCTGGAGTACTTTCCAGTGAAGACTGAGGGGAAAAAAGTCATTGAGTACCTCAGTCTTCTCCATGTCCCGCGTAACCAGGTGTCCTATCTCCTTCCGGACAGGGCCCACGTTTTCTCTAGTCTTCCTTTTATCACCGACGTATATATAGAAGCTTTTCTTGTTGCCCCTGACGTCCCTGGCCAGATTTAATTATATCAGTGCTTTAGCTTTCCTAACCTGATCCCTGGCTGCTCAGACAATGTCTCCCTATTGTCTCCCAGGCTGCCTGTCCTTGCCTAAGAAATATAGCTTATTAGGACCTCTTGGAATGAATGCTGTTAACTGAACTGTGCTATGTGTAGCAGTGAAGATAATTCCCTGAATTTTATTAATACTGAAGGTTTTTTATGCAAAAAGAAAGTATATATAGAAATGGCTATAGACATGTCCAGTAAAAATAGCCAATTTTATTAAACCATGAATTTAAGGGAGTGTTAGAATGGTTGCCTGGGGCTTCAGTATGATTTTTCACTACTCTGGATGGTTAATACAGAATAGTTTAACTGCTAGGACAGAGAAACCCAGAATTATTTTCCTTGTCCCAGTTAAGTCAAGAACTATTAGAGCAGTGGAAGTAAGGTTTCAACAAGAGGGGAAGAAAGGGTGAGGGAAGTGTCAGCTCTCACTCTTGCTAGTGAGAGGGGAGAGTTCACAAAAGTACTGGAAGTTAGAATGGAAGAAGTGAGTAGCAGTTACCAGTGAAAATAGAAAATAGGCTAATGTTGCGAAAGCACTTAAGTGGGAATGATTTTCACTCTTCCTGGTGCTTTAAAAAAAAAAAAAAAAAAAAGGCAAACTGTATGAGTTTGCAGTAGGACGTGCAGGTCAAAGTAATATGTGGTTTTCTTTGACCTGCATGTTTGTCAAGAAAGGCGGCTTCTCTGTTATCAAGCCTGATGCTTGAGCCATTATGAATCATTTTTCTCCAACCTAGTACCACTGAATCGCACTACACTGGCTACACAGGAGACCAACCATGATCAGATGGCTTTGCTTCCCCTGATGCTGGGACCAGGGAAGGCACAGCAGCTAAGAACTCTAGTAAACCCCTTTCACTGTCTAGCTGATACTTAAATGTTTGGAGGAGAGACATCAAGTACTTCTTAATGTACCTTTCTCACCTCCTTTTCCTAAGGTATTATTTTTCTCCAGCCATGTCTTGAGATACTTGATTATGATACTCCAATAGAAGTAAAATTTCTGAGCAGCATATTCAAGGAGTAGGAGCTTGAAAGGTGGGCTTGTGTCAGAAGTATCTTTAACTTTCTCATTGCAACAACCTGTAGTGACTTACCAGGAGTTACTCAGTGAGCAGAATTTCTAGTTTCTTTTTGAAGTGCAAGTGTAACAAGACAACTGGAAGGAATGAAAGGATGTAATGTAGAAGGCCAGGTATTAGACAACAGCCCCACGTATGGCTGCATATGCAAAGGTTGTTTGCTTAGTAGCTATGGTCAGTGACCATTGTGCTTCTTGGCTATCAGCCTTCTAGTCCAAGTCAACAATCAAGAGACTACCTGTTAGAAGGAATGGTAGAGCTCTTCACTAAAGGAAAAGATATTCTGCTCAACTCTTTGCAAGGAACTCAGCATTGTGCTTAAGGATTTATCTTCAGGAATAATTTCCAATAGTGGTGTATCTTTATTCTCCCATCAGCAATCTGGCTGATATTTGAAGCTATGAATTTGAAAAAATGGCTAAATCCTTGTCATGGCTTCATGGGTAAGCAGTAGCAATACCTTCATGGCTAACTCTTGTCTCTTACCTGTGCAGACTGTTGGTGTGTCAGGATTCACGCAAAGAGGGATGAGGAACCCAGCTGCCATCTTCAGAAACCACCATGCCTCATTCCATCATTCAGTGATTCCCTCTGACAAATGGGTTTTTATTGTAATAGTCCTGAGCAACTCATTTGCTTGTTCTGTCCTACCCTTAGCTTATTTTAGGGATCTTCTGTGTCATGCTCTTACCAGAACAAGATGCATCAGTGTGTTTAGGCTTGCAGGAGGTATTACAGGGCCTAGGGAACAGACTTGCACTGCGTGTGTTTCCTCATTCTAAACTGATGATCTGTCTGGAGCATGAGAAACTGCTCTCACACTTGGGTAATGATACAGTCCCCTCTTTCACTCTCCCTGGTCTACATTTTTCATCATCAAGGTTAGTTTCTGTGGTTCTCAGATTAAAATATGTATCCTCCCTTGTAGTAGAGATTAATTATCTGTACCGCTCATTTGCTCTTGGAACTCTTCAGAACAATAAGGCTGTTTCTGTAATGCCTCCCAATGAAGCATGTGGGAAGGAAGAAGTTTGATCAACTTGTTTCTTACACAGAAGAAGATACAAGTCAACTCAAAGGGGAGGCAGAAATGAGCACTAAGTGTTCTTTTCTTCTCAGCAAGCTCTTCTAATGTGCTAAAGAAAATTGTCCTTCATGTCATCTCAGATGATTATATTCACAAGAGCCAAACTAGAAAATTCATACCTCTATTTGGCACTAACCATCTATAGTCAAAGTCTTATTTTGTGCCTTTATCATGATTACCTTTGTTACCTTGGGCACTTGGCAGGAGAAAAAAGTTGGATCATTCTGATTGCTTCATGTTTTCAAGATGTTTTTTGAGAGAAAATGATTCCTGAGCTTCATTCAATCTCTGAAGTAGAATTTGGTCTTTCTGGGAATCATGTGAGTTCAAGTGATTGCCTGGAGCAAGAGAGTATGTACTGAAGATCTTGATATCAAAGGCTACCTGCTATTGCTCTCCATCTCTTCAGCCTTAAAGTTTACTAGGTTATAAATTCAGCTTGTCGTTTTCCTATATAATGGCTAGCAGTTCTTCAGCAGATGAACAGGATGGTTTCTCAAGGATTATTTTGTATTTATGTCCCAGCCAGAAATCTCTGTTGGAAACCTTGGTGTAGTCTTCACAATGTGTATTGAGTTGTCTTTCGGCCTTCTTTCTGGATGCTCCTTTTACTATTTTCTTGGTCTTCCTGGGGACAGTCAACAAATCCATGTCAGCATGTAGCTTTGACCTTCAGGTTTGCAACCCAGCTTACCCGGTAGGAGTAGAAAAAATGTCCCACAATAGAACTTTAATAGTTTTTTTTTCCAAAAATTGTCTTATATTTATCAGCTTGTGTGAAGAATTTCTTATGAAAAACTTAAACTCCTGAACCCTTTCTGGTTGAAGAAAATG
>VYZV01012833.1:39611-60444 GCA_013401275.1 Pandion haliaetus | reverse complement strand
TTAGCTTTAATTAAAAAGGTCTAGTTGTTGTGACTGCATGGAGAAAAGATTAACAACGAGTCAAGCATAACTGATGTCATGATGGGTCAGGATCTGTAGATGGCTCCAACAACAGCTCTGAGGTGTGAACAACCTATTTCAAAGGATAATAGTTGAAGCACCAGTGAACACTGTGTGTCAGTGTCTGTCTCTTGATTATAAAACTGTGGAAGACAAAAGAAACATCCAGCTGTGAAGTTATAAAATGGACCTTGCCCTTTTGACTGTTGAGCAAGAGATTTGTTTATCCACATGGTGGTTTTTTTGTTTGTTTGTTTGTTTTTTTAGCTAAAACACTTTGAAAGCTGTTTGTAGATATTTGCATAGTGTTAACTGAAAAGTCAGGAAACAAATTGTAAACTTAGTCCACATGGAGTCACTTTATTAACACTCTGAAAGCAATTGCTATCTCAAATTTCAGTTTTGCAGTTGGAAACAGAGGAGAATAAAGCTATGATATGCAAAATGAGTGCAGTAACACAAAACTGACAGGTAATCTGGTCCATGTTAAATAGCGTTAAAAAGATGCAATGTTTGATACAATTTAAGCACTGCTATTTACATTTTAAATTTTGTAGCCACAAGAACAGAAATTCTGTTAAAACACAGAATATGAGTATCATTATGACAAAAATAAGAATTCATTAGTTTCTCAGTGAAACAGTGCAAAAGAAGAGTTTTAAAAAAAAATTATTATTTGGTGAAAGAACCCTCAGTTCTTCACCAGAGTGGTGACACTGTTAAAGATAGACATTACAGTTTAGATTTCAGTCTGGTTTCTGAGTATGGTGTGAATACTAGTTTTTCCTGGCTATGCAGTTAGAGGAATGTCTTTTCATAATGATATGATGCCCCTCGCTATGAATTACGTGGGTACCTGGAAGGTATTCGGAGATAAATATATCTGGATTTTCTAAGATTTCTCAATTTTAAAAGTAAGGAGTAAAGTCTTTTTGGTTCTATGTTAGAAATTTCAGGCTAGTTTACAGTAAGTTGAAGTAATGGGATATGTGCTTTTGTAGTTCATCGTTCATCTGACAACAGCTCAGGTGTGGTCTTTCATAAGGTTTTCTTGTGTTTTGCTCTGTATAACACAACTTCTGATGTGTATATTTAGACGCACCATTTTCCTGTCCAGCCAACTTTTGCTGAGGAGACAGACCAGTGCCTGCCTAAGATCTTAAACAGCAACCCTCCCCTCATTATAAAGGTAATTGAATTCCCACCATCTTCCCAGCTAGGTGTGTGCCGAGAAGGTGTTTCTCAAAGCATACAATCGGATCTTCTAGGTACCAGTTATTTTAACTGGTTCTTTAAAAAGCTGCCTCAGAACACTGAAGGAGGCAGTTACCCTTAATGGTGAAAATTTGTTTAGTAGTGACATCTGGTGGTCTTACTGCACTGTGGCACTTTGAGCTGAAGGCAGACTCATTTACTTAGAGGTAAGAGCTATTTGTCTGCAGCATAAATATTTTAGTGCATACTGATGTTCAAACAGAAGGTTAGTGACATTCAGGTTTTTTAACTCTTTCAATTTTGAGTCTTTGTCACATAAACAGGTGTTTTATCTCTTTGCACACTCTTTAATACTTTGGCCTGCTACTTATATTTGAGTTCTTAGGTGTGTGTTCTCTCTTGAAATTAAAAAATTATTCCCATATTTATGTTGGAAGTTGGGCTTCTTTTTTTAAAGAGACAATACTAAAAAGCTACTTAAAATCTGTGAGTAAGGGAGAGTAATTTTGGTCTGACTATGGTAATCATTAATGGGATTTACTGATTATAATACTTAAAAATTGGAGACCTCGTATAAGAAGTATTAGGTAAATACAGATAAGAATATTTTCCTGCATGTGCAAAATCCATGTTTACTGATTATACAGATCTCTGATAAGACTGGAGGTATAACAGGCTGCAATCCATTTGAATCCTTTTTTAAGCTTTGCTACGCTATCAAGGATGGGTGGGGAAGAGTCGAGCACAGCACAGTTAAAGGTAGAGGAAGTCTAATTTATAATCTCAGCCATTACTAAGGTGTGCAATTTACAATTGTATCTTGCCTAGTGGGAAAAATCTGGTTATTTTTGGTTTGCCACATTAACTACTTAATCACATGAAAAAGCAGTATGGGGTCTGGTACCGTATTGCGTACTGTGTAGTTGAGCTCTGGCTTGCAAAAACAGTTCTTTCCTTAGACATTTTTGCATCATAGATTCTTTCTGTCTGAGCTGTTAGCTGTTAAGATAAAAAAATGGTGTTAGATCTTCTTTAACTCCAAAGAAATGACTTATCAGTAAAGTTCTCTGAAACTCTTACTAACTCAGCAGCCCCATCCAGAACAGTTCTAGGGATGTGTCAGCCCTTTGCTGCCTTTCTTTTTCTGTTACATGGCTGGTTTTAGTCTGTGTGAACTCATTCTTTGTTAGGGATTGCTTTTGTACAGATAACTACATTTTTTAAGGAAATACATTGGACTTGTGTGCACTAAAACATTTTTCTTTGTAGTTTTTAGCCTTACAAGACTTGATGTTACTTTCCCAATATTCTCCTGTTCGACGACAGGAAGTCTTTAGCCTTAGTCAGCCAGGTAATTACAAAAACTATTTCATGTTGATGCTTTCTCTTTTTTTTTTTTTTTAATGTTAGTCAAATGCATTTAGAAGTTATTTAATGCTGTGATGCATGCTACATAAACCAGAAAGCCTCATAAGTAAAAGTATCCCTATGGTGCCTTTTCCAAAAGGATGGTTAATTATCTATATTCATATTGTTTCACCTACTAAACTAAACGAATTCTGGTGCCTGTTGTTTGATTTAAATGACAACCACGAGGAAACACAGGCCTTAGGGTATTGAAAGCAGGGTCCTCTTGACACCACCAGTCAAATAGTCCAAACTGAATAATCTCACAGATGGGTATGAATGCCTAATGTTGAGATGTGAGTGAGGTCAAATCAAGCATAAATAGTGAGTCACCGCTAGAGTTGTGAAAGCAAACGATGGCTATAATTTCTATTAGTGTTCAAGCCTCTTGTTATATACAAAGATATGGCAGAGAAAGTAAATTAAAACTGCTTAAAAGCCTTCAGGAACTTTGTTACACCTCATCAAGAATTCTAGTGTTTGTACTACTTCAAAACTGTTTACCATCACCATTGATACTACTTTGTTCATTTTAGTTGTTAGTGATTTTAGATCTGATGGGCTGAACTGCCTATGTTTCCTGCTTGCTTAGCAGGTTTCACTAAAGTCTTTTTAGAGTTATCCATTGACGTGAGGATAGAATCTGTCCATTTTTTCATCTTCCCCTCAGTACAAATAAACTGTCACGGTGAAAATGCACTGTGTCTTCTTAGAAACGGAGTGGTACTAGAACTTTGAAGCTTACGCTGAGAGCGTATGGACGCTGTCAGAATAGATAGAAGGATGAGCATCTGGGTTAAGCGTACCTACTGCATTTTGGTTTTGCGTGCATACTGCTAGGTGGGCACCCGCACAACTGGACTGCAATATCAAGGGAGTGTTTGAGCCTTCTGAATGATCTGACTCAGAGGCTGATCACACAGCAGGAAGCTGCAGCAGCAAATGGGAGAGCAAAGCAGCCAGCAGGAGAGCTGAAAGTGTCTCCGCAGACTCCAGGTATGTGAGAAAACGCTCATAATAGTTCGTAAAGCATGAACATACCAATAGATTACATAGGTATATCAGTCTTAATTAAGTTGTATGGGGAAAATGAGTCACAGGGTTTTCTGCAAATAAATGCAAACAAAAAAAGTCTCTCCCCCAATTTCATTTTAGGTATTATTGTTGAAATAATCCCAAAATAACTAGAAAACTTGGAAAGATCATGTTTACTTTGTTTACCTTGCATGATGTTATGTTCAATACAGTATTTTTTTCCACACTTGCATGAATTAAAAAAGTCTAGTTATTACAGTTTTAGTGGTTCAACCTAGTACAGGGAGAACTTAAGCCTTGCCAAGGGATGCTTTGTAATTTGCATAGCTGCTCTTATGATTAGTTTAAGATGGTAAAATTAGTTTTTGTTTTGTTGTGGGGACTTTGAATGTGTTTGTATGATTCACTAATATCACTGTAGAGTAAGAAAAGCCAGTCTGACTCTTGAGCTGTGTGCAGCCTGCAAGCTTTTCAGGTGTTTTACATGCCAGACTCGGGCATCATTCCTGGCAGCAGAGCTGTGTTAGCACAGAGGGTGCCAGGTAATTGAATCCCTCAGCAGTAGCAGTCAGTGCCTAGGATACGAGTGCCCGGGGAACAGCAGGGGACTGTTGGTATGTCAGAGGTGAATTTCTTCTAGTGCTGCTCTTGGATTTTGTGACTGACATGTCTTGCATACCAAGCAGAATTGGAAAAAATTGCCATTCTTCAACAGGTAGCTTTTTTTTTTAGTACTTAATCCTAAAAGCGCACTTTATGTAGATATATAGCAGGGTGTAGTAATGCTAGCTAGCAAAAGGAGAAAAATAAATAAATCCACAGGGATCCTTTTCATCATTGGCTGGTCTTAAACTGATTTAACTTTTAAAACACTTCATGTGGATGTGTACTGCTTTGCAAAACCACAGTGGAAACAGTGTCCTTTAATAAAAGCTCTAATGATAGAGAGGTGGTTGAAATAGCAATCAAATAACAATCCCATCTTTTATTTCATATGTGCCAGCCTGCTTGTCTTCACGCAGTGTGTTCTTTGTCATTAGGAGCTGTTGTGGCAGAAGACGTGTCTTTCCAGCCACAGAGGTCTAATATTGCTCCCAGAACCTCCATGTCTTCGCTGGTTAAATCATCCCTAATGCCCTTAAAGATATCACCTGGGTCTGATGTTGCTTCGCCTTTCAGCTCACCTGCTTTAAACTGCAAGATGGGAATTCTGGATGTAAACTCTCCTTGGCACGGGTCAGTCCAAAGTCCTCAAGTTACGAGAAGGGGACCAAAGCTGTGGACGTCAGGTTCAGGTAGAGATTCTTCCACAGCACTGTTTTTAGCCATGTAGTCATAAGTGTAGGAGGCGTGTCAATAGAGATCTGTATCTTGAGGGTTAAAGTGACGGCAACCAGTTTCTCTGAAGATACTGTATTTCTCTTGTAGATCTGCAAATGAACGGTTCCCACCATGAATCCTTCCCACTGCTCTCTGCTGCAGGAGTTGGCAGTGAGGCAGTACAGCCAAGACTTATTTACACATGGCTTCAGAACAAGCAACAACAGGTAGAGTAAAAGTTGCAGTACAGATAGGTTGCAGCCAGTGCAGCTTAGGTGTTCTCTGTTCTGAAAGAACTTTTATTTTTTGTTAATGATTACTTCCTTCTCCAATTAGCTTACATAACAAAAATCCTTCCCCCCACCCCCCAATCCCTTTATGCTGTGAGAGGGTGGTAGGGTTGCGGAGGGGCAACTTTGCATGCCTTCAGATAAATACAGATTATATTTTTAATCTTTCGTTTCTTTTCAGATAAAAAACTTTTTGTCAAAACGAGTGCTGATAATGTATTTCTTCAGCAAGGTAATCATGATCTTTTGTGACTGAGCAGCATGGACTGGAAATGCATGAGCGTATGGGTTCTGCTGTGGCACTATGTACCTCTTCCATATAGTAACAGTTCTAAAACCTTTCTTTTCATCTAAGGCTTTCCATAAGTACAACTTTGTACTTACTGTGAGTTTCATAGCAGAATTATCCCCTACCTGCATAAAAAAGAGTGGTAATACTTGTTTGAACTCATCTGGTTATAAACTGCATTTTGCTTAAAGCATCATGTACTAGTAAAACACAACTGAGAACTTAAATGCAATTGTCTCAGAATACTAATGTAAGATGACACGGCTTCTAGTTTATTTTAAAATTCCTTTAACTGCTTTTTGTTAGGTCAATGTACCAAATAAATTCTTTATAGTTTTCTGTTGTGGGAAAAGCGGTAGCTAGAATGTTGGGAATTTCTCCTTATGAAATACTGGTACTAATACTACTACTACTTGATGGTTGGACTTGATGATCTTAAAGGTCTTTTCCAACCTAAATGATTCTGTGATTCTACTTTTCAGGTGAACTTGAACACTTAAACTAAACTTGCATAATGTTTACACAAAAAAACAATTGGGTATTTCTTTTAGCATAATTGAATAATAACTCAGTTACATTTTACAGAAGCATCCCCCTCTAATTTAGGTCTTCGTTTTTCAGTGATTTAAAGGTTTTCTGCAAGCAGAGATCATATTTTTATATGCAGATCTTTTCTGTGTATGTGATAATGGTTTACGTTTACATGTACAGCAGTGTTTTGTGATCAGTTATAGACTGGACTTTCTTTTGGAAGTCCCAATTATAGCTATAGCTTTGTGGGCATCTCCTGTCCAAAATGAATTTTAGTTTCTTCAAAGATGAGATTTTCCTGGGTATTCCCTGAGATCTGTCAGCCTTACAGGTCTTTTCTGAGGGGAGGGACATGACCCTATCAAATGTATAATACCTTAATTGAAACCCGCAATTTTGGTGACGTTATTTATAAAGCGCACTCAGAATGCTTTGATTTCTTCTCAGCACCCAGAAGCCTCCATCCAAGCTGTCTTCTCTGATGCCCAAATGCACATCTGGGCTTTGGAAGGTAAGCAATTTCTGTTTCCAGATGATCCATTCTGTTGGCTTATGGAACTGCGACAACTAAAAGGATCCGATTCCAGGTTTCTGGAGCTCTGTGCTTTATAAATGTAACGGAAGAAAAATCTTTGAATCTATTTTGACAAAAACCTGAGACTGCATTTCAGATACCAACATGAATAAAGGTCTAATTCACTTGTTAGTTTTGAGATCCCATGCGAGATCTCTTAGTTTATGCTCTGTAGAGGTTTGGTAGAGATTCCTAAACTTGATTTCTGTTGCTTCTCTCCCATGTGAACCCATGTACCACTTTTACATTTTTTCCAGTAACAGATGTATGTTGTCTTTTTACAACAGCTTTTCTGACTAAAGGCTCTGAGGCTTTCTCTTAATCACAGAGAGTTGAGGCAGGGAGGCACTTGGGTAGTAACAAATAAATGGAAAAAGCAAAGAATTAAAAGAATAATGAAACTATGTGGTTGCACTATGGGATTTTCTTGTTTGTTTCAAAGTCATGAGCAAATACTGGTATTGATAGAATCTTTTATTAGATTTGACTGTGCAAAAGTTGGATCTTTTTCCTAGGTAATACGTTTTATGTGCAGATATGCTGTGCTATGTCAGATTGAAGGTGATGGGTTGGGATGTATAGTCAGGAGATGGGAATCACACATACAGTTTGCAGAAAAGCAGAAGATACCGTTTGTCTGCTAACTGAGGGCAGAGGGATAGGTTGTAATTTTTTAAAATATGATAAACAAGTAAACTGAGAAAGGATTTAAAGCTAAATCAAGCTTTCCCTCAGAGTAGTAGAGAGTTCTCATACAAGCTGAACAAAGAAAGTTAAGTGATGTGGAAATGTTTGTTTGTGGCTAAAAGAATTGTGAAATAGGTACTGTCTCTTGGTTGATGTCAGGTACAGCTCTGATCAGAGCAGTGGAAAGAGGGAGCCAATGCTTTTTTTTAAAATTTATTTTATATATAATCTCTCTTGCCTTATCAACCTCAAACTACTGTACACCTGTCAAACCAGTGACTGGTTTAGTCCTGAAGCAAGCCAAAGCTGAGGTAACTGTCATCTGGCTGCAGGAAGCCCTGAAGAATTCCACCACATTAGTAGAATCTTTGGGCAAAACCATGATCTTTGTTAATGCTTCAGAAGTTGAGAATTCAGTAATTACAGCAAGCTTCTTTTTTTAAAGGTCTGTCTCATTTGGTAGCAGCCTCCTTTACTGAAGACCAATTTGGAGTTGTCCAAACTACACTGCCAGCTATCCTGAATACATTACTGACTCTTCAGGAGGTAAAAACTGTTAACTTTTCCTTACTGCAGAACAAGTTTAGGAGAAGAGAAGGAGTTGTGTTAATTTTATAATTTGACCTTCCTGACCAGTCATAACATTGGAAGTTGTTACCACTGTAGCAACTCTTCTGCACTTATTCTAAAAAAACCAGCTAGTTGCCACTATGTGCATTATGAAACAGCTGAATAAAAACCTTGTTAGTTTTTTAAAATGCAGAAGTATAAAGCATGTTTTTAATGGAATGTTTCATTAAAAAAAAATATACTATGTACTCAGTTAAAGACCTTATTTCAGGGATGCAGCAATTATAATACTGTATTCTATGCATAGTTAGGACTTAATCTTTATGTGGCTGTACACAATCCCTCCTGCAACTTGGACACATTGCAAATCACAGTAGATAAGACCTGTGTAGTATTTCTCTACTAATACTATGACATTACTCTCAAATTACTGATGTTTGTGTAATGTGTATTTTAAAAAAATCCAGATTTGTTTCCAAGGCTATGTGTGTCCTATTGACATAATAATTTTACAGTGCCTTAATGGAGATTCTTGGAAAGAATTTAGAGGTTATTAAAGTTCTTCAGTGTAAGTCATCTATTCCAATAACAGGCACTGGGTGGGGTGGAACCAATATCCTTGTTTCTGAAAGAAACAAGTCATAATACAGGACAGAATTGTACTTCTACTGCAGCGTGTGCTGTGCTTAGCACTTAAGACTCATTAACAGAGAATCTTATTTCACAGAACTTGGTTCTGTGTTCACGTTGATGGCCAGGAAATGCAAGGTCAAGCTCAGTCTCCGATATGTTTTTGTGTGTCTTGGTGGAATTTCTGAACTTCCACTTTCTTTTTGCTTCATTTGACATAACCTTGTTGCTAGTTACATCATGAAATAACTGAACAGGTGAAACAAGTTCACTTACGTTTTTCTCAACCAGGTTGTAGACAGACATTTCAAACTGCCTCATGTTTCTAGCAAGCCCTCCAGGATTTCAGGAAGTCTGGTGGACACATCCTACAAAACGCTACGATTCGCACTTAGAGCATCTCTGAAAACAGCACTATACCGGATAACTACTGTCTTTGGAGAACACTTGAAGTAAGAACTTTTTCATGATTGCGTGCTTGCTAAGTTTAGTCTAAATTATTGTTATTGTAGGACCTGTGAAAAGGGAAGTTTGGGCAAAAATCCCTTTAGGTTATTATTCTAACATGGTATTTTAGTATTTTTTGACTTATGGAACCTGAAAAAATTCTTGTATAGATATATGGTCCCCTTAGAAACGTATTATTCATAGATTTCTGGGCAATTTTTCTTAGTGACTTTTCATGAACTCTTTAAAAGCAGTCCATGAATACCACTTGTTTAATAAATCTTAGCTGTTGAAAAGAAAGTAAATAAACTAGAGACAATTACCTGTTCTGTAGGGAGAGAATCCTGAGAATCCTATGAAGAGTCCAAATAATCAAATTCCCTTGCTGCTTGGTTGTGGGATGGCTCTTTCTCAGCTACTGTCACAGCAGGCAGACTTTCATACTTGGCTTCTGAATTTGTGGGACTGAAACTTCCTGCAGTATCTGCCCATCTCTCCCTGTGGGAATGCAACATCACCCAGTTTGGAAGCTCTGGATATGCAGAAGAGATAATTTTAAGAGATTCTTTCTTATCTAAAACGTTCTTGCAAGTTAAACAATTGCTTGTTTGTGTTTAAAGGTAAGGAAATGGGCTAGGTTTCTCGGGACAAGTGTCTTCTAGTAGTGGAAGCTGTCGAGGTTAAGAATTGGCAGTTTTAAGGGTTAATATACTTTTTTGTCTTGGACCGTAGGTTTTTCATACAGCTAGGTTTTCTAAAATTTAGCTTCAGTGTAATTGTTGATTTCAATGTGTACTTAATTTTGGCATGAGGCTTTATTTTTGTGTTGTATTACATTTAATGTAAAATGTTATGTTCTCCATTTGTTGTTTTTAGTGCAGTGCAAGTGTCCACAGAACATAAGAAAAGACTTCAGCAATTCTTGGAATACAAAGAATAAGTAACAGATTTTGGTGCAGCTACGTTTGGTTTTTTTCAACGCTCTTGGTAAGAAGAAAGTGGGACTAATGAGCCTTTTTATCTTGGCTCTTTGGAAAAGCATATGGAAGTACAAGTCACAGAGCAAAACTCTTAGAACTGTAGAAGAGCTCTTCTGGTTTTTGGATTATCTTTTGTATAATAAAACTTCTTAAAAATTCATCTTGCCTTCTTTTAATATCACTTACAAAATGAGAAAGTGTCAGTTCTTACTTTATGTAAGACTATGACATTTGAGTTACTTTTGTCACTCAGATCCTTCACTGTTTTTCACGATGTATTCTTTCCCTACCCTTTCCTGTTAAAGGGTGAGTAGAGATTTACATAGATGCTTATTGTGCCTAAGTGTTCCATAAATTCAGTTGATAACACTTTTAGTGCAGATGAAGGGTGTACTTTAAGAAACAGATGTGCCCAGGAATAAAACATGTTAGTCTTCTGTAAGATGGAAATATTCCTTCAGAGTAAAACGGGTGTGCAGAAAGGCATTGTTAAGACACAAATACTGCTTGAAAAGCTAGCAGCTTGGATTTTATCTTTAAGGTGACCTAAGAAACTAAGTTCTGCTCTACACTGAAACATACAGGAAACATTACTGCATTTAGTAAAACTCGTAAGTAATGATCTTGTGAATTAAAGTTTAGCTCAACAGCTTTCTGTTAAGGGGGATAGGAAGGTAGTTAGCAGCATATTTTCAAAATAATACACATTATTGGTAGCTTCTGGTGAAAAATAAGACTTTTTAAAAGCATTTTTTTTAAGCTTTTTATCTGGAAGTAAACATGTCTAAATTGTTTGAAAATTAACTACTCAGTTTTTAAACTGACTGCAGTTATTGTGATACCTACACTAGAAAACATGTGTGGAGTATGAAGAGCTTAGGTGTAGCTGCAGTACCGTACTGTAATTTCCTTGAGATAACAGCAAGCTAAATGGTCTTCCAAATGAATTTAGTGTGATAAGGGGAAATGAAATCTGGATCATTTTCCTTCTATTCTCTTCAGTGCTGTTAGTCCTATGGGGTTATTTTTTTTGATAGCGGACCTAAGATCTGAAGATGGCCACTGTGTCAGTTACGTTGGTGTGATGAAGTGATCAGCTGATAGTGTGTGGTGGTGTAGTAATAATTCTTTAGGGGGCCTGTAAGGTTTGGGTAAAAGAGAAAGCCCCAAATCTACAATGAGACCTGCATATTGCCTTCCTCAGTACAGAGACACGTAATTTTCTTGTAATGCAGACACTGCATGTGTAGATTTGATAGTGGAAATTAGAACTATATTGTCCTTTTGCATTGAGTTGGCTTACAGCGAACACTGTAAGGTGATGGACAGCCTTTCATTATATTTAAAGGTTAAGCACAAAGTCTTTTAAAGTTTCCCCAAGCTTAACTTCTACCACAGGTTTGACTATTATGTCAAAGCCTCTTGCCTGCCTGGCTTATTAAATAATTTAATTTGCTTATTTTCTGGTATTGCAATGTGCACCTGGAGTTAAAATGGTGCTTTAGTTAGTACCTCAGGTGTAACTGTTGACCCAAATACTTCAGCTGAAAGTTTCAAGTAAATTTTTCATGCATTTAAACAGGTGCAGAATATTTTTTTTATTGCTCTGGTATTTTCTGCAACATTCCTACAACTATAAGCTGTAAATTGTAATTAACAGTGTTATGGCTGTCAGCAGCAGGCTTAAAATGCAGACTTCTTTTTGATGTCAAAGTGCTTGAGGTCTGTCCTCCTTGTGTTGCAGTAGAGATTTGCACATGACATCTGCTAATGTGTGTGTGTGATTCATGGCATTCTCTGTATGACAGAAGAGCTTTCAAAAGCTGATTGCTTTGTGGTTTCTTTAAAAGCTCCAATTCTTAAAGGGCTGTAGACCTTTTTTTTTTTTTTTTTAGGCCTTTACTTAAAAGTGCATCTTTAACAGTATCTCACGCTTGTGAATGTAAGTGTACAAGAATATAAAGTGTATTTTGGGTGCCCTCTGAAGATGCAGAGCTGGCTGACACAACTCAAATGGGGACAACATCTTATTCTAGTTTTGGCTTTGGGAATAATTATATTCCTCTGGCAAACTGTGCTGGTGTTTCAAGTCCTTTTACATACTTCTGTCTTAACATAAAAATAATCAGTCTGTGAAGCCTCTGTGAGGTATGGGAAGGGTCTCTCAAGTTCATTTCTGCATTCTGGGTAATGAGGAAAAAAATAAAGCCTTTTTCCAATTGGTTTGTATGTAACTGCAGTTAAATTGGATCCCTCAAGCCTGATCGTATTTCTCACCTGTTTAATCATCTCAAAGCTGAGCTGCATCTTCTTGCAGGATTGCCTACCGCATGCACAAGTGAAACCGATAGAATTCGGTTTGATTGCCGTTCTGGTAACCTCGTGAACTACCTGCCTCTCCCTACAGGTTAGCTGTAGTCAAGAGTACCTGAAATTATTTCCACTGCAGCTGTGGAGAGGTACACAGTTGATGGTGCAGATCTGTTTTCCTGTTACAATGGAGTAATGAAATAGAGGCTTTAGCTCTTAAGAAATCTCTTATAAATCTGAAAAAAACCCTATCCTGCTTCGTTTTCTGAGATACAACTTTGAAAATTCAGACTGGGTGGACAAACCCAGTGGCCCTAGTCCTTGAAACTATTGCACAGTGCTGTACCCGAGGGAGCTGGGCAGGACTTGCTCCCTCAACAGGAGCACTTTGCTGCTTTGGAGAATTGTCTCGATGCCAATTGCAGCTCAGGGCCTGAATGCACCCTTGAAATGAAGTGGTTTCGATTCTGCTGCTGCTTGCTTTGAACAGAGGCTGTATTGTGTGAACTGCGCTTGGTGTCTTAAGACCTTAAGCAGCCATCTTCCCACCTACTGAGATACACGTATGGCTCCGAGGGCAAGGCAAGCACCCCTGCAGATCCATCCAGCTGCAACTATGGAAGTATCAGTCTCTTGCTGATGCATTTGCTGGTACCTGTTCAGTCACAGGCAAGTCATGCAGTCTGTGGGCTATGTGCTCACCAGACCTCCCCTGCAGCTACTGGAACTGGTCATGTGTGGGATCTGATGCTCTGCCGGAGGGGGGGGGGCTGACACTTTTGGGAGGTTGGGTGTATGTGAAACCACACGAGGTGGCCCTAGGAGCACCCTCAGCTGTGGAGGTGCTTCTTGCCCTGTGCAGCAGTGCTGTCCCCTGTCCCCAGGGGGATGAATGGTGGCAGATTACAGTGCTTTACATGTTCAGGCAGGCATTTCATAGCTGCAGGGCTTCACATGCTGATGGCAGCCATGCTCCCACCACTCCCATCACTATCCTTCTACAAAGATGCAATAAAAAGATGAAGGTCTGAGTGGAATCATCACAGATGCTGCAAGTTGAGGGCCCTCCCCGCTACCCACACACCGTCCTCCCGCTGTAGTCTTGGTATTTTCCATTGCCAGTACTGTGTTAACAAGTTTGCTATGTGGATCGAATGCATTTGGGTGCTGTGAACGTACCTGGAATGTGGTTTGCCAAGCTCTGGTGTTGTAAGGGGATGTTCTCGCATCAGAATATTGCTTCCCCTCACTGCAGACTCATGGTGGGGATTTGTGTCTGGCACATCAGCTTTGGACAAACCTGCAGTATAAACAAACTGCACAGCTCCCTTGTGTCTGAGAAAACAGCCTGAGAGAGAGCAAAACCTACACCATACTCTGATTGCAGAAGACAAAAAATAAATCAGAGAAGACCTCACCTTTCTGCCCTTGCAAAAATCTTGAGACTAGAGTAGAGCTAGTCAGTCTGGAGGTAGATGAACATGGTGCCTCTGGAGCCTGCTATGAGGTCAAAACACAAATTCAATAGGGAATAGTTCCCTGGGTGCCCTGCTGGATATGCTAGCTGATTTGTCTAATAGGTGGTGATGGCATAGGAGTGCTCTCTTTTTTTTTTTCTTTTTTTAATCCTCCTAAAGAGTCAGTTCCTGAAGTAGGAAAAATTTCAGAGAAAACTGTGGCCTAAGAGGCACATATATGCACTCACACAATCATCAATGGAACCAAGTGCTGAGTGAATAGTAGCTCCTCTCCCTCCCCTGCCCAAAACATACAAAAAACCACAGGCTTTGCCTTTTGCTTCTTGAATAACTCAACTTTTAAATCTGTAAACCCCAATCTGACTACTAAAACAACAGTGCTGGGGCAGGCTGTTGCATTTAACTGCATCTTTTCTGGAAAGGTATGGCAAGAGTCCTGGAGTGAATTTTGAAGGACCTGGTAGCAGCAACATACAGCCTTCTGCGAGTCAAAGATTATTACAGGTTATGTGTAAAGCATCATTAGCCACTCTTGCTCAGCAAGCTCCAGTTGTGGGCTTACTAATGCTAGATGTTTCAGATCAGGAGACAGCCTGGGTGACTACCTTCAGGGCAAGCTTTTGAGGACCAGGTAGATGGAGCACCAGCTTTCTAACCGCTGGGTTCCCTGTCTGCTTACCAGCAGAGGTCACTGCTCAAAGCAGGTTTGGGGAAGCGCCAGGCTGCAGACCTTGGTGTCAGTGGTGGTACAAAGTTTTGGGTTGAGCACAGGGCTGCATTTCGAAGTTAGATACTGGGGGGGCTATTGCTTCAGCAGACCCTGGCAGTCAGGTCTGGGGAAGGCTTCATCAGCAACCACAAAGCTCTCATAGTGCAAGTTGAATGCTGCCAGGGAGAAATGGGTTTGTCCTCGCCTTTATCACAGAGATCCTGTGCAGCACTTCAGCTCTTCACAGGTGGCCGCTCTTTGCAAGTCTCCCAATTTCTGCATGCTCCGTTTGGGACACTAAGGGTTGAGTTTAACTGATGGAACGGGAAATGTGCTCTACCATATACAATGATGGGAAATGCTAAATAACCTGGAGCGAGGGGTGGGGGAAGCAGTCAGCCTTTGTCACAAGTTAAGCACTCAAACTAAAGCTTTTAGCTTCTGGTCTTTTAGCTTCTGTTGTAAAACGGGGCTTAGTCTAACCCCACCCTCCCTCACCTCCAACGATGATAAAATATTTGTTTGCAAATCTGTAGGCTGCTGCAGTGATGGACACCAAAGAAATGCCCTGGAGTAAATTAATAATTCTGTATTCTGCACAGGGCTCGGCTGATGTGCAGTAAATATATTCAATGTGTGGTCCACACACTATGCCAATAAGGAGAAAAGAGAAGAGTGACTAGCTGCTCGTTCAGCAATCGCCATCTTCAGTGCATTGAATATATGGATCCCTAGGCAAAATAACTGTGGGGCCATGTTATAACGCCAGTACTATAACTCATTTATAGTAGGCGTGAATCAAGGTTGTACCAGGAATTCTAGTCCTGGCATGTCCCAATGCTGAGGATTGGCTTTTATAAGCTGAACATTCTTAAGTTGTGCTGTCCTGGTTTTTTTGTTTGTTTATTTATGACTTAAGTTTATTTTACTACCTGTGTTGTGTATGCATGGTGTGAGAGATGAATCTGTTATGGACACATGCAGAGAAATAATACAGGTGGATGTCTGAGGAAGCTAACTGCAGGTGTAAGCAACCATGTCCTGAATGGAGGCTGGCTGAATCCTTTTTGAGAGGTTTGGGGTTTTTTTCCTCAAAGTCCTCTAGAATGATCTGCCAATTAACTGGGGAGGCAGGAGGGAGGGAGAGGTCTGTAGTGTTACAGTGGCTTTTGGAGATGCTGGTCATTTCTTGCAGTCTCTGCAAGACAAAGGTGGATTTAGGATTACCATATGATTTTTCCCAAAATATGCTAGCTATTGAAAAAGATTGTTTTTAAAAGATAAGTCACAGTGATCTGAGGAATTTCTTTTTTCTAACTACAAGAGCTATAAACAAATCTGTAAGTTATGAGGCAATAGTTGAGTACATCACTAGATAATGTGTGGTCAGTTTGACCTTGCTGTCTTAATTTGGGAGGTCATTTTAAAACCACTGTAAAGAAGTGCTTTGTGCTGCCTTAAAGGGATATGGGCAATCTCTAAGAAATGGGCATTCTTACAGAGACAATCCCTTTGGCTTAGTTTTTTGTTTGGTTGTTTCTTTTTTACTATCTGTGGTGCAGTAAATTAAAACAAAAACAAGTCTGGACTTGGCACGCCTTTGTAAATAAACTGCTGTGTGTGAATCGACAGCTCGTTTGCAACCAGGTTATTTATAACAAAGTTTGTTATTTCTCCCAACAGAGAGCTTGTTTTGCCCTATATTAACAGAATGCTTATGGTAACACCTCCCTCCTCTGTCTGTACTGCAGCAGTTACACAAAGGCCTCACAATTTCAACTATGTCCTTTTGAAATTTAATTTTGTTGCCTGCTGGAGTAGAAGCAGGGATTTCAGTACATGAACTAGAGATCAATACTTCAACTCTGCTTGTTTGCTCTGCACAGCTCACCTTACCTGTATCCGTTCTGCTTCATTCCTCTCCTCCCACAGAAGGACTGCCTGGGGAACTGGAGTTTTCAGCTTCTACGAGTTTCTCGAAGATCCGGTTTGTGATCAGCCATAATGCTGAGGTCAGTTACAACTGTCCGTTCCTGACAAAGGTAAAAAGCACACTTTGAAGAATTGGATTTGGTGAACTGGGGTCTTCACATAATGTCCTTTCCACCTTCCTGCTTCCCTCACCTTTTACAGATGATCTCTCATTGTCCTCATGTGTATTCAGCTCCCAGGCAGCATCATCTCACACCAGGACAGCTGTGCCTCTGCTTGTGCAGCTGTGACCACAGAGTCTCATGCTGTCTGGAGCAAAGAGGCTGCGTGTCTGCCAAAGCACCTATAGACCCTGAGAAAACCACTCTTGTGGCAATGACATGATCTTGGCTGGTATCAGCAGGGAAAAAATGAAGTATCAGACTTGTTTCAACTTTGGTTTTCTCCTCACTGCTCTGTCTAAGCTTTGAGTTGGGCCTGGTGTGTTATGGCCTTGTGTGTGCTCAGGGCAGTATGCTAACTGTGCTGTGGTGCTGCAGGACTGCCTCGCTTCTGTGGCTAACATGGTCCAGGAGCTGGTTTTGGTGTCACAGCCCTGTCCTACCACCAACCAATGCCCAGAACCACAAGGGCAGAGAACTTGTTGGTGTTTCAGCGCTGTCTAGCTGCAAGGACCCCAGTTGGCACAATTAGCACCATTGCACCAGCAATTGTCTATTTTTCTTAGTTGCTGTGAGGTACAATTTCACCCCAGCCTGAGCTAGCCTTAGACTACTATCTGTTTTCTCTTTCTTTGGTCACCAACTAGGAGTGAATGGGCAGATGGGCAAGTCTCTGATTGCTTATCACCTGTGTCCTACCCACTTGACCTAGTAAGAGGATATTCAGGCAAGCAGTTGCGTTCCTCTGGATGTTTTTTACCCCAAATTGCAACCTCACCTTTCATACCTGACTCAAAATGAAGCAACTCCCAGGGACTAGCTTCAGGGACTGAAGGGCCTATCTGCCTCAACTGGAACGTCTGCTTTGGTGATGGCAACTTTATTAACAGAGGGAAGAGGAAACTCGGCTAGCTGTGGGTCATGCTATGACCCATGACCACAGCCCTCAGCAACAGGAATGTTGAACAAGAAGGCTAATATGGAGAAGTCACCCCCCCATTCTACTAAAAGGAGAGTATTGCTGTCATGGGGAGAGAGGCCAACCAATGACTGGTTTTTGCAAGGACACAAGGAGGGGAGACACCCATCTAGCTCATGGATGTAGTGACAACATTGGGTGAATCAGTATTTGCTGTACAGCTTGTGCATACAGCAAAGTCATGGTGACCCAGGGCATAAAATAGTCTTAGCAGTCACGCTTGCACTTGCTTGGCCTTTGTTCCAGAACCAAAACATATGAAGCATCTTCTGATTCAGCAGGGAGAGAAAGGGAACTGCTTAACTCTTTCTTTAGTACAGTGATTCAAGGCGCACTTGTTCCTCCCATGTCTGGGGACTTGCTGGAGGAGCCAAGTCATTGCTTTGGAACAGCTCTAGGTGTCAAGTCTCTATCAGGCACAGCGAGGTCTGGAGGAGGATGTCCATCCACCGCCTGCTTCTCTTGCTCAGGCCCAGGGATGGGCATACCCTACTGGATGGTCCCAGCAAAGGCAGGGCAGCTGCCAAATGCCTCAGTCGAAACTGAGGAAATAGTGATGTGAGAGAAGGTTTGAGTCCATGGGGCCTCATTTCCTGTTAAAGGAATGTGGGTACCTGCAGCTTGAGCTATGCAGTCTACACCTCTGTGAGTGAGATGATCTGCCACGGAGAAAGTTACCTCGCTGTGAAAGGCCTTAACCCTACGCGCTGCTGAAGCTTGGAGCTGTGATGTGCTTCAGTCTGAAGCCTTCCTGGGATTATTTTTTTTCCGCTCAGAGGGTGCCCAGAGCATGGAGGAGGCTCTGTGCCCGCTCCTGCCTGCGCAGCAGCCCAGCCCTGGGCTATTGCTAAGCGAGTGGCGGCACCTGCCGGTATTTTGCAGAATATTCTGGATAATGGTGAGAAAAAGCAATAGAAAAAAACAGCGGTTCAGAGCAGGACACGCGTGGCCTGAGGTAGGGCCGGAGGAATGATGTGGGTTAACGAGGCCACAGCAGCCGAAGTGCTGAAGCTGTCCTTTTCCCTGCTTGCTGTGGGAAGATCCTGAAACATGAAAGAAAATCCCTCTAGGAAGCTACACAGTATGTACAAAACTACCTGTTTTCTAGGAAAGCCCCTCTGGTTTAGGTATTCAGGCAGTGTGTATCAATATAACTGTAATAACTTGCACAAGATGAGCCCATGTTCAGGAACCACCTAAACACTATTTTTTTCTGTGCTGGAAGCAGCGGGATTACCCTGGTTACACTGAGTTCTGGAATAATATTTCCCTCAGTAAATTTTACTGCCTCTTCACATCACTGGGGTTTAGACCGTTACCACCATGTATTTGTGTCTTAAATAATTACTGTTTCTGGTAGCATTAGCATTGGAAATTAGCATTTCCAAATTGAAGAGAGAGTGGCTTGGTCCTGAGGGCCCCAGAGATGGATAGGACCGGGGAATGGATGTAGTTTAACAGAGCACTGAGAGATGGTATGTGGCTGTAGAGAACATCCACATAGAAGGATAATGTATGCTGAAAATTTTTATTTTGTTTTTATAAATCCCCAGGATATCACTACTAAAATTCAGTGTTTGTGCCAGTTAGTTGATAGTTAGTTTTGTTTCCTATAGAGATAAGGTGAGAATTTCTCCCTTTTTGTAGCATCTTGCTCCCACTTAACATATTCTGAGGACACTTACCAGTTTTCAACCTCATTTGACAGAGAGCTATTAACTTCTGACAATTTAAGATGTGGCCTTACAGAAGAAAAAGACCCTATTACTGTCCTTGTTGAGGGGAAAGGTTGGCAAGCTCCTTTGGTAGACCTCAGGGCATCCACGCTGGGCAGGAGGGTGGAAAGGCACTGCAAACAAGTCTTCTTTAGTACCACTGCTCCCGGAACCGCTTGTTCCTTCTCAAGATCTCGTGTCTTTTATGGAGAGTCATCTCCCTCCCACAAAATCCACTACATTTATAGCATTTGCCAAGAAAAAGTCATGCCCTCCTGTCTTGACCATTCCTTTACTCTGCAGGGCGGCATATGTTATTAAGGGGTTGGATGAAACCATGAGTGAGGCACTCTGTGCAGCATCTGTGCTGCAAGAAGATGAAGATCTCTGTTGTCTAGCTGCAGGATGCTCCTCAGGAGGGGAGTAGCAAGACGCCAGTTCAGTAGCTGTTCCTCCTCCTCGTGCTAGATCTCCCAAGCCTCTCCTTTAGGTTTGATGTGAACAGGCATGATTTCCAACCAGATGTCTGATTTACACCCATGTAAATCAGGGGTGACTCTGAGTCACTCCTATCTTTGAGCTGTCCTGGGGTGTTACAGACCTGCTGTGCTGCACCTGTGCTGACAGCAGCATGCAGGGCAGCAGGGCGCAGACATCCCGAGCCAGCAGAGTGGGCTGGTAAAGCTTGCTGGTGCGAAGCTGCACATCGTAGCTCAGCCTGCGTTCGCTTGGAACCAGGCCCAAGCTAATAAACCCAGCTAGATTGCTTCCAGACCGGAGCTGGCCCAGGAGGAGCCAGCGCAAATGTCACTGCTCTGCGCTGCTTGCTCTGAGCAAGCTTAATTGTCTCTACTGGAGTGGGCCAGCTCCAGGCACCTGCAGGACGGGACGGGAACGATGCACGGCCACCATATAGACAGAAGCACCAAATGCACCTGAAACCGCGTCATCGAGGAGATGTCTTGGTGAGGTTGTACCCGCCTCTGACACATCTCCAGCTTCCCAGGCCCAGGCCGTTGGCAAGGTTTTTGCTCTCTCCCGCTGCTCCTCCGTGACACACTGCAGTCGCTGTGGCTTTTGCACAGAAGTTGTTTATAGGGTGCTGCCGGCTGTTCGGTGGCTGGGTGGTTTGCGGGTGTCCCATGGTTCCTGCCTGTTGTGTGCCTGGCGCAGAGGCAGCCGGACATGTGAGCGGGTTGCCTGGGGACAGGCACAGGGGACCCTCGAGGCCCGCCGGCAGAGGGGAAAGGGTCCATTCCTTCGGCAGCCGGGCAGCGCGAGGGGAAAAACATGGACCACTCGGGAGGCAAGTGGGCAAGCGCAGGGACCTCTCACCGCCGGCGGGGGGGCACCGGAAAGGTGAGGGCCCTCGCACGGGGCCCGGGGCGCTGGGAGGTGCTGACCCTCTCCCGACGCCCGCGGCAAGAGCGGGGTCCCCGGCCCCCTCTCCTTCTCCGGCGGGGCGAAGCCGCGAGAGGCGGCCGGGCCGGGCCCGCGGGCGGACCCCGCTCCCC